>PVJL010017528.1:0-18056 GCA_004026885.1 Lyroderma lyra
GGGGGGGGGGAAGGACAGCATGGACTGTGGTGTTGCCATCAATCTCAGCCACTGGGAGCACCTGAGGGCCTGGCCCCATTGCTTTGCACGTGTTATAGTATAGCATTGTCTCCATCATAGCATTGTCTCCATTATAGCATTGTCTCCATTATAGCATTGTCTCCATTATAGCATTATCTCCATTGCACAGATGATGAAACAGTGGCTCAAAGTCCAGGTCATTTGCACTGAAATGCTAAAAGTTGCCAGTCAGAGCCAGGCCTGTCTGATGCCCAAGCTGAAGCACTTCACTTCACTGTCATACCCCCGGTGTCCAGGCCCTTTGCAACCAACTTTGCAGCTCTTCCCACCGAGAGGTAAAATCTATTTCCTCTCTGCTTAATCTGAGCTGGCCTTGTCGCTTGCTTTGGCCACTACAACGCCATGAAAGTGGCATTGTGCCATTTCTGAGCCTAAACCTCAGAGGCCTTGTGTGCTTCTGCTCTCTTCTGTGTAACCTGCCTTCACGGTGGAAACAACTCTCATCACTGGCGCTGTGGGAACAGAAGGAGCACAGATAAGCCATCCCAGCTGAGGCCACCCTAGACCCACTCGCCCCAGCCCACACAGCAGCTGCCCCAAGACAGTGATGATCCCGGAACCCAAGGCCCGCCAGGCCAGCCCGCAGCAGCAGAACATCCCAGCGACCTACAGACGTCCGCGCTAAATAAAGTGCTTATTTTAAGCCCCTAAGGTTTGAGATGGCTTGTTATACAGCAGTAGTTAGCTGATACACCCTACTTTCTGATTCCAAAGCAGTTGTACAAAGCCATCCTTCACTACTGCATCTGGTACCTTCTCTCTTCGAAATTCCCCCTCAACCATCTTCACTCCTGAAAAATCAGAGAAATTTCTCCCGTGTCTAGAGACCATTGACTCACTTGCTAGAACCCATGTTTTCCTTCAGTCGTTTCTCCATTCAGTCATTCAACAAATATTTATTGTGTGCTCACTATATGTTCAAGGTAAGTGGACGGTCCTAGAACATACAAGGGATACTGACACTAAAGAAGTTATTGCAGAAATAATAATATTGGAAAGAAATAGCATTTCATTGAGTTTGCACGAAGTACACCAACCTGAAATTAAGTTGCAACCTCAGAGGGCACTTTATGAAAGAGCAGGTGACCCCGGCAGGGGACCTCACACCTGTAACAGAACAGCTGGCTTGCCCTGCGTGGAGAGAACATCCACTCTGAATCACAAGAGCTTCTGGGCCTTGTCAACGTCCTCAGGACAGTGCTGACACATGGGGGCTCTCTGTGACAAGTCAGGAAGAGCTGAGTCCTCATGTCTCTCCACAGGGCACAACCCGGCTGGGAGGAAGAGGAGGTCCATGGGGAGAACAGTGTCCGGCAGAACCTGCTGGTGTGAGAGGCGCCATGGTGGGTGGGGAAACTGTGGCCATTAGAGCCAGCCACCAGCAAAGTAAGCCGTGGCTCTGCCACTTAAGGTGTGACCCTAGTCCAGGTACTTGGCGCCTGTGAGCCTCCATCCCTCGTCGGACACATGCAGACAATAATCGCCAGTTCTCAGGGGCTTGGGGGGAGGCGGGGCTGCTTGAGAACAGAATGAATCATAAATGTGAAGGAGCACACGCGGGTCCTGAATCATGCCTAGCAAATGTTCACGCCCGCGTTACGACATTTGTAGAAGGCGGAGCGTGCAGGCGCCGAGAGCGGTGGGAGGCTAGAGACTGAATATGCATGTCCGTTCCTTCTCTCACCTTGGCCTCGGGTCAGGCCTCTAGCCATCCAGTCCTCTATACAGAGTGCTCGGGGGAAGACCCTCTTGCCCAATGCATGCAGAGAAGCTGCAATTTCTGTCCTGTGACAGTGGTTCCACCTTTATAACCGGATGCTTCCCTCTCTTCCCTGCCCCACCTCTGGGCCTGCATTCTTTGGTGCCATTTTCTCATCTTCTCCGCTAGACTGTGAACACCCAGGTAGCAGAGA
Organism: Lyroderma lyra; assembly: GCA_004026885.1. NCBI lineage: Eukaryota > Metazoa > Chordata > Mammalia > Chiroptera > Megadermatidae > Lyroderma > Lyroderma lyra. Next base: position 1,995 of record PVJL010017528.1, read on the forward strand.
ACATGTCATCTCTATGCTCCCCACTATCTGGGTCACAGTGGGCCCTCAGGAGATGTCTTTGGCCTGTGAGGCTCAGGGCTAGAGGTCGGGAGGGCAGCTCTGATCCTCCACAGGTCACCCACAGGGGCCCTTGACAAAGGACCAGATCCCAACTGGATAAACCAGGAGCCCTGTGCAGAGTAGGAGGGACAATGCTTCCTGCGCACCTACTGTGTGTCAGGGGCCTCTCTTTATTAGCTCATTTAGGCTCCACAACAAGCCTGTGGGGCAGGAATTATCCATTCCTGTTCAGCTGCTGAGGAAACTGATTCAGGGAGTAGCTTGGCCAAGGACAGCTGTTAAATCCCTGAGCCAGGATCTGTGCCCATCAGGCTGGCTCCGAGGTGCACATGCTGTCCTCTACACCGTGTTGCAAGTCATGGAGAGACTCTTCACCACCCAGGTAGAGTTGTGGTTCTACGGACTTTTAGGGGGTGAGAGTTAGGAGGGACTTGAATGACATCCACCCAAGAAAGGGAGTCAGTGTAGACTGTGAGGAGGTCTCTCCACCCCAAGACCTGGGTTCAAATCTCAGCTGGTTCAGTTGGGTGACCTGGCATGTGTGTCTTCATGCTTCTCAGTTTCCTTGTATGATCAAAAGATATGGGGAATGTTTAAATAAAAAATATTTTATTACAGTAAAAGACTCATTGCCCTTAATCTCCCTCACTTATTATATTTTACTATAATAATTTTTTAAAATTACCGTATTTTTTATCATACCTGAATCGATTCAGGTCACACTTCGCTTCTGATTCAGCAATTTCTGTCAAATAAAAACATTACAGTGTGTGCACATCCACCTTACTCACCGGATCTGGCACTGTGCGACTTCTGGCTCTTCCCCAAAGTCAAAATGACCATGGAAGGTAGATGTTTTAAATTGATTCAGGACATCGAGGCAGCCCCAACAGCACAGCTGAAGACACTCAGGAAAGAGGACTTCTAGAACGGCTTCAGAAAGTGGCAAGGACAATGGGATAAGTGTGTTCAAAGCGAAGGGGAGTATTTTGAGGGGGATTAATGGCACTGTGTCTTTTACCGTAATAAATTTTTTATTTAAGTCTTCACTGTATTTTTTTTAATCACAGCTCACATCCGATACCGGGCAAAAATAGCTGACTGGATGTCCATGAGGCTTGCATATGTATATTGTTCTATATGTGACATACCTGTATGTAAAAGCATGTTGTTTGGCTCAGTAAAGCCTGACTGAACCTGGGACTGGATGCCTGGCCCCAACCCCTGCAGCCCTGCCTCTGGTCTAGAGACTAAAACCAGTGTCTGTGGTCTTGGAAACAACAGGAAATGACATCACACTAGGATCCTCCCTAACGCACATGCCCTTTCTTAAGTGGCCAAAAATGCCTGAATTTATCAGACTGCATCAGTCATAAAGACAGTCAAGGCTCCAGGAGTGTCCCCTGTCCCTCCATCTCCCTTTGTCCTCTTTCCCCCCATCTCCCTCTCTCCCTTAATGATTCCATCCCTTGTGCAATAGCTGAGCATTTGGAAAGAATTCCTAATGGCTGGTCGGTTCCCTCAGAGTACTGCACATTCCTTACAATGACATTCATTATTCTGTCTGACATCAATACAGCTCTCAGGTTAATATGTTTAACTTAATGAGGCATTTATTTTCAGTTTGAAAACTATTAAAGAAGTGTATTTTCTCCCCAAGAGCTAAGCTGATGAATAGATTAGTCCTAGACTAAGAAAATGAATCTAACTGGCTTGGTTTTATTTTTTCAGTCACAGCAAGCCTTGAATTAATTTGAGTTAACCTGGTTATTTCTTATGGGAATAAACAGGAAGAATCTCCTGCTTGACTCTGTAATGTGTCCTCTGTTCACCTGTTTTTTTCTCGTTCTACCAGCTCTGAGGAAATAAAAAATGAATACCAGCATATGATTTGGGGTGGGAGGGGAAAATGCCTAAAATTGAGCAGCATAAGACTCAACAAATGGCTTTTAGTTTTTTAGGGAGTCACATGATCTCAAGGTCCCAGACACAACTAGTGGGTAAGCCAGTATGCATGACTCCTAGCCCCAAACCAAGGATGACCTGAAGGCCAATCTTCTTTGTTGACTTGACCTGCAGCTACATCTCATATCTCTCCCTGCAGCCTCTTTGAGCCACTGTCAGGCATGAGATGCCAGCCAAAGCATACTACTCTTTCTCACAGGATTAGGCTGCCAATTTAGTGCCTGTCCCTGGCCAAAGTCTGACAGCACAGGGAGGGATCTGTGCACTTCTGTGTCCACCCCCACCCTTGCTTGCTCAATGACAAGAATCCATTCTGGTGGCAAGTCCAGCCCTGTTTTTAGTGTGCTGGTGGGTGGGAGAGGGGTATGGTTAACGAATGCAGGCTTTACAGGCAAAGAGCTCATTTCTGATCTCAAGTTGAGAGACTTTGCCACCTGAGAGCTTTAGCGAGTCCCTTAACCTCTGAGGTTCCATACTTAAATTTAAAATGGTGATGACATTTTTTTTCATAGGTTGTTAAAACGATTACATGAAACCACACATATAAACTGGCTAGCATAGCATTCAGTCACTATGTAGAATGGATTTAGATGAAGGTATCTTACCTTCATCTTCTTTAAATCTTCTTTAAATTCCCTGCTGCTATTCGGATTCCAAACTGAGTCTGGAATCTGTTGGATTCTCCCCACCCTTCTTGACCCAGGTGTCTCATCAACGTTCTTGCAACTAATCTAGGATCTTTGATCATAGCCTGGCCATGACACCTGGATGTTACTTCTTCCTAACTTATCCATCACCTGCTGAGGGAAGGTCACATCCACTTACCTCCACCCTCTTGGGAGGCCAACTCCCCTCCCAGACCAGAATTCACGTAGGGATGTTGAGGCAGATAAGATAGAGCTTGGCTTTGGTGTTCCTGATGCTACTACCCCAACCTAGGGCAGACACAGCCAAGAAAGCACATTCCATGGGGCTTGCCATCTGCCATTTGAGAACCCCAGTGCATCGTGGTGCTTTGGTCGTGTTTCCAAAGGTGCCTGCCATTTACCGTCCTTAAGGCGATGGGAAGGAAGGATACAGTAGTCTGGTAGGGTGAGTCAGAAATGATCTGAGGGTGAAGGAAATGCCTCCTCCTCCCCCTTGGCATCGGATGCCCTGTGGCACGTCCTGACTTTTGTCCCATCCAGGACCCTGGACAGCAGCCACAGAGCCCCAAGGCTAAGTCAGCTCTTTTCCAGCCCCAGAGACTAACAAGGTGACAAGGAGCCTCAGATATAAGATGATGGAAGGAGACCTGACTCTGGGTGGTGAACACATAACACAACACATAGACGACGTATTGTAGAATTGTACACCTAGAGCCTGTGTCATTTGTTTGCTGATCAATGTCACGCCAATAAATTTAACAATAAAATCTGAAGAAAAAAAAGAAAGGAACATCAGAGACCATCTCAGTTCAGCAGCACATTTTGTTCTACATTTTGCAAATGAACAAGTCCTAGGAGCACTGAATTAAGTAGTGACTTGGTTTGATAAAAAGATCACTGGATTAGAAGCTCAAGCCTCGAGTCTGCTGCGTGACCTTGAGCAAAATAGCTTCTCTCCATGAAACTATTTAGTGCCCCTAAATCTTATGATTCTGGGATGCCTGATTTGAAGCACAAGAGGAAGATAATAGTTCACAACTCTAATCCTGACACTGTTTGGGGAAAAAAAGTGCCCCAATAGCTTTATGGATCTATTGATGACATACAGTGTCTTTGCTTTACAAACATTTTACCCCTTCTGTTCTACAAAGCAGCAGTTTGATGGATGACTAATCAATGTCCATCAATGCCAAACTAATTAGAGATTTCTTTAAAGACTTGTTAATAAGGGACCTCATGAAACATTAAAAAGACCTCCAAGTCAAAAAAAAATGCAGCTCTAACACTCAGAGAATATTCCAGACAGAAGGGCTTTGGCAATTATTCCATCTATTCTATTTTCAGAGGGAGAAACAGGCCCAGACTGAGTTAGTGGCAGAGCTGGGAGCAGAAGTGGGACTGACTCTTGACCTCTATCCAATAGCCATGTCTGTAGGTGGTAGGAAAATTGATCCAAAACATTTTGGTCATGTAACTGGGCTGAGAAGCCTAAAAATGGGTACAAAAAGCACTGATGCTACCTACTGACCATTTGCATTAAGTTAAGTTTCACAATAATCACAGTAAGGAGGCACCATTGTCAACTCCACCATAAAGATGAAGAACCTAAGAGACTTGTGAATAATTGATGCGAGAAATGAACAAAATATCTGGGTCTTGCTTACAGCAAACCTCACATTCTTAACCACTGTGTTCTACCCACTCTCAAGGGGCCTGTTTCGCTAACCCTAGATTCACCCTTACTCTAACTGCAATCACTAACTGAGCCTGCTTTGCCTGAGGCTTTCTCAGTTCCAGCACAGCAGGTCCCTCATCCCAGGAAGTCCCAAAGCCCTGGACAAACCAGGACAGTTGGTCACTCTACTATAACTCCAGACCACACCCAAACCATCACCCATTCCCACATCTCTACTTTTCAAGCTGCTGGAGTGCCAGGCATTGGATATCTCCCCAGGGCATACTACTTACAGATTTGGAGAGCAACATTTTTACGAAAATAAATACAACTATGTTACAGAGTTGATGGCAAAAGTCACGGATTTTTAAGATATGCCATTGGTCTAGAATGTTTTATTTGTGGGGAGGATCATTTCTGTTTATGCCTCTGGAGCTACTGGAGGAGTATTCGCCCTGCCCTGAGAAGCATCTTCAGGAAGGATCACCTTGACCTTGACCTCATTTGCTCTATACATTAACTCAGCCCTTATCTCTGTCCTACACTAACCCCAGCTTAGAATACTGAAGATTAGCCTCATCCCTATCCATGAGGCTGATCCTGACTTTACCCTTGAGCTGATCCTAATCTGTTCCAACCAAACCCACCTTGAACTCCTGATCCTAAGAAATAGACTTTGGCATTGGGCATAGCTGGATATGAAGACTAGCTTCACAGACTGGGGATGTCACCTCACTACATCTCCATTTTCTCATCTTTCAAATGAGGATAATGACCTACCTCATCATAATATGTTACACAGTTGCAAGGATCCACCAGATGGGGTCATTCACATAGAGCATTTGTGACAGGGCTTGGCGCATGACAGAGGATCAAAGAATTCTTGTTGGTAATCTAATGTCTACTTTAAACTTAGCCCAACTCTTCCCCAGCTCTTCCCCACCCTGACCCCTATGTTCACTGTGACGGTGACAAACTCAGACCTGAGCTCCTCTCCCTTATAGCCTCTGGATTTGTCACACAAAGAAACCAGCACACCATGCCAAATCAAGACACTTCCACTCTCTGCTCCACATACACTATGTCTTGTCAAGAATCTTTCCAGAAAGAAAAAATCCCCAAAAGAGCTAGCAGCTTTGAGAGAGCAGCTGTAAGGTGATGGGAGGGGGCTGAAGTCAGGAGGGCAGAGGGCAGCAGGGGGAGGTGCTGCTGCTTTGGCCCTACAGAGCCTCTCACCTTGACAACGTGGGCTGGCTGGGCTGCAAACCCACTCTGAACCTCAGCTCTGCCCACTACCGTCCCTGCAGCCTGAGATCAATCACTCACTCTTTCTGGCCTCGAGTTCCCCTTTCTTCATAGAGCCTGCTTTGTAGTTGAGGAGACAGACAATAAACAAGATAAATAAAGGATATAGAAGATGTCACAGAGTGGTAAGTAATGAGGAGGTGAATTAGGCAAAGGGGAGAGGTAAGAAGTGCCGGGAGGCTTGGGGTGCAATTTCACATGGGTGGTCAGGAAGGGCCTTACTGGGAAGGATTCATCTGAGCACAGATCGGATAGAGGTTAGGCGTGTGTGTGCCGTGAGTGGACCTGGGGAGAGTGCCCCAGGCCACAGGAACTGCACTGCAGAGACGGGGGGTGGCAGCATGCCAGCGCACTAGAGGGTCAGCAAGGAGCCCATCTTGAGGGCTGATGACCAACTCTGGCTCTACCCTACAGGTGCCATGGAGGGTGCGAGCAGAGAATTAGTTGCACCAGCATTGTTTAATTTTTTTTTTTTAATTTTCAGTTATAGTTGACATACAATATTACATTAGTTTGAGGTGTACAGAGAGTGATTAGATATTCATATACCTGACCAAGTGATTGCCCCGATAAGTCTAGCACACCTGCATTGTTAAAGGCTCTTTGCTGGTGCTCAGCAGAGAACAAACCACAGTGGGCAGGAGTGGCGTCAGAGAAGGAGCGTGATGGCTAGATAGGAGGAATTTTTACAGTGTCCAGCACAGCACCTGGCACACAGTAGGACCTCAGGAGATGGGAGCTGTGACGATCAGTATATGGAAGGAGCCAAGGAATCTGAAGTAGACGCTCTTGACTGCCTGCCCTCGTCTGCCCGTGGCTCAGCAACCACGCTCACTCTCTCGGGGGGGATTAAAAAAGACAAACCTTCAGGCTGCAAAGAGGAGTCGCCCATGACGCAGTGAGGGGGTAAATTGTTGCCAAGGTCTTCGAAACAGTGGGAAAAGACACGATGGCCGGATAATCTACGTGACAAACCACTAACCTTCACACATCTGACATGTGCTTGAACGAGGCACATCCAGAATATTTTTAAGGGTAAGGTAACCTTTAAAAATGATTTGCTCTTTCTTGGTTTAAAAAAACTGATGAGAGAGAAAATAGATGTGTGTGTGTGTGTGTGTGTGTGTGTGGTGACTTGAATTTTCCCAAATGAAACCCTTTCCTATATTACATTCTGTCATTGGGATTTTAACTGGATGTAATTACATCAATAGCCCTGTTATGTTCAGGTGGGTGACAGATCACACGCATTTCTTTGGAGTGAAACTGACAGCGGTTTAGATCAGAAAGTGTGTGTGTGTGTGTGTGTGTGTGTGTGTGTGTGTGTGGTTTAAAAAGCAATAAAACAGCCCTGGGGCAATTCAGCCATTCAAAGGCAGCCCTCCAGTATGTTGGTTTTGTTTTTGATGAAAAATACCTGGAGAGAATTTCAAGTCAAGGTCAGGGGTGACCTCAGGGAGTGGAGAGGTAGAGCCCAGCAGAACAAGGAAATGGGGCCGGCGCCACAGCCGGGCCGGCTGGATGGGCATCGAGACTCTGCCCCAGGCTGGCCGCGTGGTCTTGAGCCCCCTGCTCCTCCTGCCTCGGCCTCAGTGTCCCCAATGTGTCAAACAAGGTAGCTGGACTCTTCCATCTCTGAGATTGCCTCCTTCCAACTTGTAAAATTTTAAGTGAAAGATCAACAAGAAGTGGAGAGCAGGCGGGAAGGGTGATGTGACTGCACCTGGGACTTGGATTCAAGAACAAGAGCGAGGGAAAGCCAAGGTAACCGCCTTGCCTTCCAAACCCCCGTCTCCGCCTTTCTGAAGCGGGGACCCCACCTCTCTCCCAGGGGTGCCGGCGAGCTGAAACCACAGAGCAGCGGGGAGAGCAGCGCTGCCCCGGGACACCAGGACACCGGAGTCATTCAAACCCGGCTGCCGCCGTTACCGACCACGTGAGGAACGGAGATGAAGCAGAGGGTGCCTCGGGAGAGAGGCTTCTCGCCTGCTTGTGCCTTTGGAAATCTCCCTGATGGACTGCTGGAGCCGGTTTGATAATCTCGTATTCTTCTGATAAAATAAAGCTTGACGGCGGAAAGCTTTATCATTAAAGAAGAAAAGGAAATAGAAGGCGCTCGTGCTTCCGTGTGCACAAAAGCCACCTCTTACACAAGGTCGCTGGTTGCAAGGAGGCGAAAGGCAGCCCCTGACCCCAGCCTGTGTCTCCCTGGATGGGCGGAGGCCCCACGACAGCGGCAAGGGGACGCTATCCTCCCGTTGTGCAGATGAGGAAACTGAGGCTCAGAGAGGGTGACGTCATTAAATCCTTTGCCCAACATCACGCGTGGATGCGAATGGCCGAGCCAGGATTCTGCCTTCTTCTTTGTACCTCTGCAGCTTCGTTTGTGTGTGTGCTTGTTTTGACTCATTTCCTACCTTATCAGATCAACCAAGTTTTAACCACCCCCCTTTTTTTTTCTCTACTGGTTTGGAAACGGTACATTCTATTTCTCTTCTTTATCGGTTCATCCTTACATTTTCAGAAGCACCCTTGCCTTAACACAGTCTCAGGTGAGTCCATATCTCTCCCTTCCCTCTGGACCATACAGGGACCCCAGACCACATCCATTCTCATCACCCCTCCCGCCTGAGAGCGATGCTCCGCCCTTCTCTATACCCCGAATTAGTTACATCACTGTCATTGCTGTCACTGCTCTGGAGTCACATGATCAGTGCAAGCCCAGCTTCTCTGCTCAGCACTGCCTTTGGGGTCTACTCTGTCCCTCTGGTGGCCGTGTGCTCCCAACCCTCAGCCAGTAACTGTCCACCCCCCAACAACATGGCAGCCGCGGGGTTACTTCACACCCTTGCCACTCTGCTTGTGGGTTTCCTTCCACCTCCCGGGGCCGTGCCTCCTTCTCCCCTTTTGCCTATACGCTCATGTGCTGCGTAAGGGCATCTTGGTCAATGATGGACCGCATACGGGGGCTGTCCGGAAAAAAATCCAGCCATTGTCGATATCACGAGAATGGTGACATGGCTGGATACTTTTCGGATAGCCCTCGTATACGGGTGGTCCTGTAAGAAGAACCTCTAAGAAAATTCGCACTGAAGGCTTCACAGAAGCTTTGCAGCCCTCAACAAAATCCTCTGAGTCCCTGAAAGCATGGACCCCAACACCGAAAGGGTTTCATTAGTAGAGAAGGATGTTCATGGTGCATTATCTCCTTCCCAGCAGATCTAGGATGAAAAAACCCCACAAACCAAGCAAACCACCAAAGACGTATTTCTGAAAAGAATGACACCTCCTCAAGAGGAGCCTGAGGCGGGTCCTTCAGGAGGTCTTCCAGGAGACATTGTCATCCGAGGAGATGACAGCTCCATGCATGTCATTGCCCCTGACGGCCTGCCAGGGGGACAAGATGTGGAGGTGGAAGGGGACAAGATGTGAGGTGGAAGGGGACAAGATGTGGAGGTGGAAGGGGACAAGATGTGAGGTGGAAGGGGACAAGATGTGGAGGTGGAAGGGGACAAGAGGTGAGGTGGAAGGGGACGAGAGGTGAGGTGGAAGGGGACGAGAGGTGAGGTGGAAGGCAGTGATGAACCTGGTCCTGCGCAGGCCGAGGCTAATGTGTGTGTTTGTGTCTCATTATAACAAGAATACTTGGAAAAGGACAAGCAACAAAAAATAAAGTTTTAAGTAGGAAAACGCTTATAGAATAAGGATACAAATGAAATACTTTTGTACAGCTGGCCGGCATGCTCGTGTTTTAAGCTAAGTGTTACTATAAAAAGTCCAAAGGTTTTTAAAAATGAAAAACTTTATGAAGTAAACAAGCTACAGTAAGCTAAGGCTAATTTATCACTGAAAAAGAGCATTTTTAATAGCTTTAGTGAAAGCGTGCCGCGCAACCTAGCTGTGGGGCCGGCCGCCAGCTAGTCTGGGGGAAGCCGAGTCCGAGAGTCCGCGGACACCGGAATCGCCCGACGACGCGTCTCTCGGACGCAGCCCCACCGCTCAGTGATATGTGACCGCATTTGAGCAGATGTTTCTAGCGTTTGCAGAAGGAACATCTGTGGGACCAGGAGTCAGAACCCAGGGTCTAAGTTGGGTCTGTGGCCTGCCCGCTACCCCCACCCCAGGCCCTTCCGGGCTTGTTGGGTCTGAGGATCCCAGCGGGCATCCAGGGCCGGTGTCCAGAAAGCAGCTAAATATATGGACCTGGGCTCAGCACATTAGGCTGGGGTGCGGAGAGACTCGGGGTGCAGTAAATGTGCTCACTGACCTCCGTGTGCACATGCTCAGGGTTTTGCTCCTCGGCCTGTGCAGGCCTGGACTTGTGCGGTGGGAGCGTGAGCTTTCGTGTCTGAGGCCCGGACCGGTAAGGGTACGAGTGTGACTCTCGGGGGCGCCCCGTCCCGCCCGGACCGGTAAGGGTACGAGTGTGACTCTCGGGGGCGCCCCGTCCCGCCCGGACCGGTAAGGGTACGAGTGTGACTCTCGGGGGCGCCCCGTCCCGCCCGGACCGGTAAGGGTACGAGTGTGACTCTCGGGGGCGCCCCGTCCCGCCCGGACCGGTAAGGGTACGAGTGTGACTCTCGGGGCGCCCCGTCCCGCCCGGACCGGTAAGGGTACGAGTGTGACTCTCGGGGCGCGCCGTCCTGCCGCCGTTAGGGGAGGAAGTACGCGGGTTCACAGGAGCCACAGCAGAGAGCGCAGCCTGGGGCTGTGTCAGTAGCCCGCGTCCGGCCTCGGCAGCATGCCGCTCCCCCTCTCTGAGCCCCAGCGTCCTCGCTGTGAAGCGGGGACAGTACAGACGGCCTGACAGGGGCGCTGCGAGGCTCACGCATCCGCGTGCACCAAGTCAAGCACGAAACAGGGAACAAGCAAGCGCGTGGGAGCCCCTGCCCCGTGTTCAGTCAGTCAGACAGGCCCAGGCTCGAGGTATGATCAAGAAGATGTTTACGCAGTCAATAGTTTAGTGGTTACCTGGGGGTATCAGGGGAGGGGAGGGGGGAGAAGGGACAGGCACTCAAATATATGGTGACGGAAAGAGAACTGACTGGGTGATGAACACATAACAGCACACAGACGATGTGCTGTACAATGGTACACCTGGGACCTATGTGGTTTTAGTAACCGATGTCACCCCAATACATTTAACAATAAAAGAAAGAAGCTGATGTTGGAGTTGGGCTCCACGGATGCAATTTCCACAGGTAGGAAGCGGAGGGCAAGGCCTTCCAGGCAGAGAGCACAGTATGTGCAAAAGCTGGAGGTGTTAACGAGTGTAGAATGTTCCGAGCGCAGGGAGGCGTTCTGCGTCACTGGCGGGAGCGAGGTGAGAGGAGGCGCCTATTCCACAGGCATCTAGGAAGACTTACGGGACGCAAGGGTGGGGGAACGAGCCCACCTCTCCTGCTTGGCCGCAAGCTGAGCTTGGGTGAGACGAGTAGAGCTCTGGTGACAACGGCTACCAAGGAACTGAGACATCTGTGATCAGAGAAGTCAGACCTCAGAGGCCAGGACGCTCGCTCTGTGCCTGCTGTCACTCTCGCTCGTGTAAGTGTAGGGTCCCAGGTGACTTTTCCTTTCAAACTGATACAGAAAATCCGGGGCAGCCCTCAGATGCTTGCAGGGGGACAGACGGCTGGTCTCCAGGGACAGTGATATTTATCATCAGAATTATTTAATAAAGTATTATAGCTACTTACCCCAAAGGAAAAGGAAAAACAAGAGGTCTCTACCAAAGGGTTCAAGAAATAAAAGGACAATTGGAACCTAGTCTGGGAATGCTGAAGGACCAAGAAGGAAGCACATGGTGTGACCAGGAGAAGACAAGGGGCAGGTGGAAGCAGGACCGATGCCTGTTATGGAAGACACAGAAGAAGGACAGGTACCTTTGAAGAAGATTCCTGTGAGACAGAACCTGAAATTCTAGAAAGTGAAGTGAACGCTGCCCTTGAAGTGTTGGGAAGAAACAACTCACCAGGGGTCAGTGGTATGTCCATAGAATTATTTTAAGCCACAGAGACCAAATCCGTCAAAATCCTAACAAGAATATGTCAATAAATAGGGAAAACAAAACAAAGGCCTGCAGACCGGAAAGGGTCAACGTCCATCTCAGTCTTTGAGAGAGGAGACGCCAAGGAGTGCAGTGTCCGTAGGGCCAGTGCTCTGACGTCCATGCAAAGAAAGTGCTGCTCCGGGCCACACCACAGAGCCTTCTCCCTTACATGGAGCATGAAATGTGGGGGATTCAGAGAAGGAAGAGGCTCTGAGATCTAATTGTGAACATTCATTGTGCCCAACAAAGGTCAGAAGGCTCGTCCGTAGTCTAGACTCACAGTAAAGCCGTCGACTGTGTTGATCTGAAAAGCTATGGGCAGCTCTGAAATGGGTGGGCCTGGCACCTGACTGTCCTGGTGCGTAACCTGTACTGCGACAGGAAGCCACCATCAGGACAGAATATGGAGAGACAGAATGGTCTCCTACAGGCAAAGGTGCCCGACAAGGGTGCATTTTATCTTCCCATATTTGCTTAATCCGTACGCAGAACATACACGAAAAACTGGGCTGGGCTCAGAGGAAGGAGACGTGAACACTGGTGGAGGAAGTACCAGTAACTTACGATATGCAGGTGACACCATCTTCCCGGCAGACGGGATCTGACACGACCTCTGACGAAAGCGAGAGAAGGCTGTGCCAAAGCAGGGCTGCATTTGGACATCAAGAAGAAGAACCAATCAGGACTAGAGAAGAAATCCACCACTTTAACACAGACAATGAAGACATCAGAACTGTTACAAGTTCTACTTCCTTTGGTTCAGTCATCAGACTGCAGCCAAGAAATCAAGAGAAAGCTGAGACTCAGAAAGCAGCGACGTAAGCGTTAGGGAAGATCACCGAGAGCAGAGATGTGTCATTAGAGACTCAGGCGGAGGCCATCCACACCCTCGGATTCCCAATTCCTACAGACGATGCCAAAGTGGGGCAGGCTGATAGGGAAAAAGTGATTCATTTGGAATATGGTGTAAGCCTGAAACACTGCTGGAGGCAAAAATGACGCAAGTGAAGCCTGGCCTACTTCAGGCACATCATGAGAAGGGACAATTCCTTGGAAATGACAATAATGCTAGGAAAAATAGAAGGCGGCAGGAAAAGAGGGAACCCAAATATGAGATGGCCCGACTCCATGAAAGAAGCCATAGACGTGAGTCCATGGAGCTGAGCAGGGCTGTAAAGGACAGGACACTGTGGACATCACTCATTCACAGGGTGGCCAGGAGTCGGAGCCCACTCAATGGCACGTGACACACACGTCATAGCTAGCACCTAGAAGGGATTTCTGTGTAGCAGTCACTGTTCTGTGTATTAACTTATTTAATATTTGTGACAAGCTCACGAGGTAAGTGCCACTATTATTCCCATTTTACAGATGAGAAAACTGAGACACAATGGAGTTACTATTACAGTAGTTGACTAGAGGAGAGGGAGGTGGGCACAGACTTGGGAGTCAGGCATGTCAGAGTTCAGATCTCCATCTGGCCCCTCACCAGCAGTGGCCTTGAATAAGTGACTCCCACATCTCTGACTCAGTTTCCCCCTGTGTAAAATGGGGGGTGGGATATGACCCCTGCAGTACCTGGGATATGGTAGAAGCTGGAGAGAAGAGTGTGCCCCACCCCCTTCCCTAAGGCTGGGATTGGAACCAAGACCCCGCCAGACAACTTCAGTCTCAGCTGTGGTCAGAGATGCCCGGGCGAGGACGCTGGGCCCCTTAGTGACAGAAGTGGACTGAGCTGAAGCCGCTCTGGCGATCTGATCCCAGTGTCATTTGGGGGGTCCAAGTCCACCTGGCCAGGGAAGTGGGTGCTCAATGCCAGCCCTAAAAACCTTTCCGCAGAGGAGCTGAGCTCCCACTGCTAGAGCTGGACTCCCAGCTCCAAGGACTTCTTTGATTACTTTCTAATGAAAAACACATTTGCATCCAAACTGAAATTATGTTGTCAGCAGTTAATTATCACTTGTCAAACAAGTGTGTGCCCAGATTGCGGGTTTAATTTCCATCTAGGTTTGCAGAAGCCTTGTTCCTCTTATTTGATGAGGCTTTTCTGAACACGAGACACTCATTGTTAGAATTGTTGCTTTTTTTTAAAGCCTTTTTTTTCTTTTTTTAATAAGCAGGTTTCCTTGCCATCTGAGTCGGGGCTCTAGGCAAATAACAGAAAAGCACTCCATGTAATTTAAGCAAAGAAAAACAGAAAGGGGACACTAGGCTCCAAAAGTGCCTGGGAACTTAGGGGCAGCTGACCCTGCAGGCCAGGAACGTGGAGCCCTGACTCCCCACTGGGACCCCAGCCCGCTGCCCTGCCCGGGGCCCTGCCCGGCCTCTCTCGGGGGCGTGGTCTCTCCCTTTCTGTCACTGCACTTTGTCACTCTGTTTCCTTCTGTCTCCTGTGTCTTGGCTTCTCTGCTAGTGTAGCAGGAATGGCTCTCCCGCCTCTTCTTTGAAGGAAGGACACACCCTTTTGGTCCAGGACCCAGCAGACCTGGCTTCAAGTCCTGCCCCAGTCTTACCCCACAAAGCCACTACCTCATATCTGAAATGAGGTTGGTACCCAAACTGTCCATTTGTTACGTGGATTAAGTGACATCATATAAGCAAGGTGCTTTGCGCATTGGCAATCACGTGGTGGGCTCTGCAAGAAAGGGTCACTGTGGCCGCTTCTGCCGCTGCAGTGGTCATTATTGTCGTCACAATAACAATACAGTCTCCTGAGCGGTGTGGGAGCCCTTTCCTAGGGACACAGACATGGAGAAAGGGTGTCGCTGTTGGTCGGACCCTCACTGGGTGACCGAGAGACCCCGGAGCAGGTGCCATGTGGCCTCAGCACTGAACCAAGAGTCTTAGCTGCCTTGCCTGAAAAGTCAGGGTAGCAGTGTCCCTGCAGCATGAGCACGGGGACAAAACGAGATGACAGTGTCTGACCGACGATAGGTGCTCATAAATCCTCCTTTGCTTTCTGGCACAGGCCCTGGTCGGCGGGCAGGAGCAGGGAGTGCTCACGAGAGGAAGACGGAGGGAGAATCCATCAACGGCGTTTTTAAATGAGGAATAGAGCACCTCACTCGGCTGAGAATGCCCTCCGGGACCCGCAACCAGGAGCTGGCACGCGCTTTGTGATGTTACTTCTTTGTTCCTGGGTGATGTCTGTTCTGCCAGAGGGTGATCCAATATCCAGGGCGGGGCATTCTGGTTAGGGTGACTTAGCGGGGTTCTTGCTACAACTGGACAACACAGAGGTGAACACGGGAGCCCAAACGTCAGGGCGCAGGTGAGAAGAAAGCGGAGAGGCGCCGGGGTAGAGTTTGGTCAAGGAAAGAATCTTTGTCACCGTAATCCAGGAGGAACACTTAAATGCCATTTCGATAAATTGCTGGAGGCTGAGTATGGACTGGCGTGGGGTGAGAAACTCCTGGGGCCTCTGCAGTCCTGGGGGATCCTAAACTCTCACAGGCTTTACCCTTAAGAACCCCACCAAATGCTACTGGAAGGCATTGAGGTTCGAGCAGGGGAGCGGCACAAATCGGGGCTGCTGGTCCCTGCAGCAAGTTTACAGGAAGGCAGAGCAGCAGACACCCCATGTCATCTTCTAAAAGAAATGGAAGAGAGCTTCACCCCAATACCCAAAACATGCGGCTCTGGCTTCCTGCGATGCCTGACATTCCATCGCCCATTTTCCTTCTTTGGGTCTAAACGGCTTTGCTGAGCCCCCAGCTGCCTCCAGCGCGCAGCGCCGCCAGGTGAGCAGCGCGCCGGGCCTGGGGCGGACTTTCGAGGTGAAAGTTTGGGGGTGGGAGAGGAGTAAAGCGGGAGCCAAGGACCAGGGCGGCAGGGGACACATTTGGCAACAGCCTTCTTTCTTAGGCCCCAAGCTGAACAAAACCCAGTCCCCCCCCCCGCCAGGGGCTCACAGTCTGCGGGAGCGGGCAGTGCCGTGTTCTACCCCTGACGCCGGGCCGAGCACGGGAGTGGGGTACGAGCTGGCCAGGGAGGGGCACAGAGAGTGGGATGTGGCCGGTCTGGGGTGGACGGGGCAGTCAGAGACAAGGACGTGGTGCGCAACCTGACACAGTGGGAACCGTGCTCCAAGTCGCAGGAACAGCACGTGCCAAGGCCCAGGGAATAAGAGCACACGACGTGGTTGTGGCACTGAAAGAAGCTCAGTGCGACCAGAGCCCTGGTGACGGGGAGAGCGCGGTGGGCCCTGAGCCTGCGGGACGTGGGGTGCGGGATGAGCAGGCGCCCCAGGACAGCAGGCTGGGGTGGAAGGAGCGCCTTCACCTGCAGGCGGGAGGAAGCCAGGGAAGGAGCAGAGAGGAGCACCGGACCTGCCCTGGGGAAGGCGCCCCGGGTGCATTGCC
>PVJL010017529.1:0-18011 GCA_004026885.1 Lyroderma lyra
AGTTCATCTGCATATTGTAAAATGACTGATTTCCCAGGGAACTGGAGCATGATTGAATCTCAGGGAAGTACTTAGGAGAAGTAAGAAGGGGCCTCAGCGAACCCTTGAGGCATGACCATTCAGATGTATTTTTTGTTGTTCCAAGCAAAGACAAAGAGATACTGGCTGTTGGGGGTCTACAGAAATGCTGCAGAAGGCTGAACAAAGTCCACAGCAGTGAACTCCTTTGAGTTTGGTGAAACTTGAGACAAGAGTGTTTGGGTTTGGAACAACTGTGAAACAGGAAAAAAACTACCTTGTTAGTAGCTCTGAAGTCCTGGACAACTCGCCAGCCCTAC
Source organism: Lyroderma lyra (assembly GCA_004026885.1). Lineage (NCBI taxonomy): Eukaryota > Metazoa > Chordata > Mammalia > Chiroptera > Megadermatidae > Lyroderma > Lyroderma lyra. Next base: position 339 of record PVJL010017529.1, read on the forward strand.
GCATTGGGTTTCCATGCTGGCAGGGTCTGTGTGTTGTAAGGGTTAGTACCAGGAGTGAATAGCCCCTGGGAGATTACTAGGTCTTCTACTATGGGGGTGAGGCCTTGTATGACCTCAGGCTTTAATGGACATTGAGACAATTTAGGAAGAGTTTTACTTATGTCTACTTGAATTTAGTTCACAGATTATTGGGTGCCTTGATTAAATTCGGGGGCTTTTGTTGAAATTCTTCCTCTTCTATATCAAGAACAGATTGTAAAGAACATAAAAGACTATGTTGGTCAGGAAATTCTAAGGTGAGGTCTCGATTGGAGGCAAAATGTTATCAGGCCTTTTAATTAGAAAGAAAATCACTACCCAATAGATTGACTAGGGTTGTACCACATAGAAAAAAAGAATGCTTTTCAGTAAAAGGTCTCAGAGTCATTTGCTGGTTGAAGTAAAAATTCTCTAAATTTTATTAGATGACCCCACTATAGAAACTTCTTTTTCACTCAGAGGGATTTGTTGTCTTGTAACAGTGGGATTTAAAGCAGAAAGTGTAGCTCTGGTATCTATCAGAATTTGGCAAGACTTCCCATTAACTTTTTATTTTCGTTTCTCCTTGGTTGTTCAGGGGAATTACTGATAGCAGTTTATCAGAAGGTCCCTTGGAGTCTTGTCAATTCGGGGAGGGGGCACATCTGGAGACCCTCCTTTGGGGGCAGGTATGGGGGCATCTGAGCTCATACTGAAGAATGTGCACACAGCCTTTGAGGACAATCTCTTTTCCAACTGATTACAACTGAGAGATTGATTTCTGGGCCAGTGCTCTGATAATAGAGCCCTAGGAGGGTATACGGTAGGAGGCCGAGGTATTATTCTAGGTCTCTGGCCTCAGAGTGGTTGTCACTGTGAGGCCAGAAGTTTTATGGTCTTGTCCAAAATCCTTCCAAAGTGCTCAGCTGTGGTCATAAGTTCAGTCAAATTCAGTAATTTTCTGCCTTTTTTTACCAATCCATTAATCTCAGGCAATAATCCATTACAAGTAGGGCAGTTAGAGGGTGAAGTGACCTTACTATGGTGTGGAGTCCAGAATGCCATAGAAGGAGAGCTTCCAAAGACACTTAAAGTCCTTCCTTCATTTGCACACTTGAGTGACATACCAATCAACATGGGCAGGGAAGGCTCTCGAAATGGCTTTTAAAAGTCAGTTGCTACATGGACAGTTTTCTCTGGTCCACGAGAGGAACATGTTGAAGACTGAGAACCTCAACTATCACCCTTGGAGTTTGCCATTTTTCTGCCTGCATTCATTTGGGGACATCGCCAGGTCCTACCAACATGTGCCACATGCTGATAATGTTCTGGCAGACTGGGGTCAGAGGCCCCAGCACAGAGCTGAAATTCTTCAAAAACTTTTGGGGATCCTCCATACGTTTAGGAAATTCTTTAACTCAGGCCCTTAGTTCAGCTTTGACCAAGCAGTGAGGAGAGCTGAGGAGGACGGCCTGCAACTTTGTGTGGTTTTATTTTAAAAGGCAGTTCAGACAAGAAGGAGAGCAGGAGTACTGGGGTAAAGAAGGCTAGACGAGAGCAGAGGACTCACATCGGTCCTATTGTCTTCGGTAGTAGGTACTTCTTGTGTTTTTAATTTTTTGTTAGCCTTTTGCAACCAATATTTTAAGGGAAGTGATTTTTGAATCTGGAAGCCTTTGGGAAGTTGCTGTGTACCAATTAAAATAGGTGTCCCCTTCTGTTTGATTGGGGAAACTTGACTGTCAAGTTCTTACATGAACAATCCTGTCCAGCTGAAACATTCCTCATAATGGCCATTGTAAATTTAGGTTGTATTTAGTAAGATTTCGTCATTTTTTGTACATGTCTACAGCTTCCAGAACTATAGTTCTCAGATGTAAAATAAGCAGGGTGCCAAAAGGTAGCATACTTGACTCTTGGGAACTTAAAGAGCCCCTTTTTTTTTTTTTTTAAAGCTAAGCTTTTAGGATGTGTCACTGGTTTGGAGACCACAGTGTACCTCGCTGCACACAAATTTTCTTGAGGTTGGGGGGTTGACTTCGTGTGAATCTGTAGCACTTATCTTTACTTAAAATCATAGTAAAAGTACTTTGTTTCTATAACACCGTGGACCTAGAGATCATCATGCTTAGTGAAATAAGCCAGACAGAAAAAACCAAGAACTATATGACTTCATTTGTATGTGGAATTAAAACTGAAAGCAACAGAGAAAACAAACAAATAAACAAAAAACCCATGGACACAATCCATAGTTTAATGGTTATTTGGGGGCATGTGGGGAGGGGGTGGGAGCAGAAGGAGAAGCAGGAGAGGAGGTGGGGGAACCAAATACATGGTGATGGAAAGAGAACTCACACTGGGTGGTGAACTTATAATGCAACAAGTAGACAATGCGCTGTAGAATTGTACACCTGGAACTCACGTAATTCTTGCTAACCAATGTCACCCCAATAAGTGTAACAGTGATTAAGTAAATAAATAAAATGCTTTGCTTCCCACAGACCCATAATGTGACATTTTTGTCTTGTTCATCACAGAATCTCTGAAACCTGAAATTTGCACACATTAGGTAAGCAATATAATTTACAAATTCATATATGAATGAATACTGTATGGGAATGGACTCCTATATTGAGATTTCCTTTATTATCCATCACATGGGATATAATGGGCATATCAAAAAATGCATATGTTTTGCAGGTTGCATTATTCATGTAAAGAAATATTATCAAATGGAAGATGAGAAAGGAGGAGGTATTTTGCAAACCAGCTAACAAAGAATCAAAACAAACACAAGAATCAAACTGGAGAAGTCAAATATCTTTGAGTAAAACCGCGTTATATGTTCCCCAAAAGCTGTTCTTTTCATTTTGAGTTTTACAAAGTTCATTCTTTGCCTTGAAATAAAAATTATTTGTCTTTCCTCCTTGTTTGCTTATAAGCTGTAAGATCTAAGTATCCCAGCAGGTTTTAGTTGCAAATACGAAAGGAATAAATTTCCCCCATATGGTTTTCGCGTGATCTGTACGCGGGTAATCAAACAAAGCAGCGAGGGAAATCAAAGGGATCAGCTGGAGACTTTCTTTTGCTACAACCAAACAGACCAGTTCAAACAGTGTGATTCCCTGAAATGTCATTTTGCAAAACTGGCTTTATCCTCCTGAAAATTAGACTATTACCCTTTGTAAAAATGGTGTATATTTAAAAGTATTCAGATAATTTGCTCTATGTAGAAGGTATAATTAAATGTTAACCGAAAGATTTGTAAAATTTCTCCCTGTTACCATTTTTGTTGGTTACCAAATTGCCTCTGCAGCAGACCAAAGCCTAACAGTAGCAAAATCTGATTTGGAATCTTCATTTCCTTAGTGAATTTTCTATGTTGTTCTAACCAACTACAGAGACTTTAACAGAAAATACCAACGTAAGTAACGATATCTAAGCCTATAGCAGTTTCACGTATTAGTTGGCAAGTAGATAATTTATAAAGTCTTTACTTGAGTTAAAAACAGTGTCCTGTAGGGGGAAAAAAGTAGTAGTCTTGCTAGAAACACATATAATATAAAACAATTATGATCATACTTATTCACTATTTATTGTATTCATCTATACAGCCATGTCATTGCTAATAGCAACACCATATCTTCATTATAAAATTTAATTTAAAATATCTTACACTGGTCATTGGGACTTTTCTTGTACTTATAAAGAATGACTCTGGGTGGTGAACACATAATGCAACATATAGATGATGTACTGCAAAACTGTACACCTGGAACCTATGTAATTTTTACTAACCAATGACACCCCATTAAATTTAACAATAAAATTTTTTCTACAAAAAAAACAACTATAATTTCTTCAATCTTAATCAAGCCTGAAGAATGTTTTGTTTGACCAGAGTCATGAAAAAAAACCAAACAATATTATGAATATCTTAAGAAAGTTTGCCACAATGGCTACCACTTCCTGTTTCACCTGTTTTCTATGTGAACTTGCTATTGATGTCTTCTTTTGGGTCAGAGAAATCACTGTATCTATATATTATACACAGATATGAATAAATACAGTCAATATTCCTTTGAAATACCTCTTGCTGCTAAATGTTCTTAATTTGAACATTGGATCAATAAAATCATGCTTAAAATTTGAGGTAGATATCTTGGAACATTCAAGCTCTATCAAAATGTCATTAAGGCTACTAAAATGAACTACCTCAACTTCCAGAAAGTTTAAAGTGTTTTTCCCCCCAGTAACAAAAATCAGCAAAAAATAATGTTCTCATTGTTACTGTTCAAGGTCAAATAACAACTGTCCTGAATTTTTATGTCCTCTACATATATTTTAAAAGCATTAACCTCCCAATATGAACTGTCTTCTAATTACTTCTTTTCAACATTCCATAGAGTTACATAGAGGATACATTGATATCAATTATTAAAGTTCATATAATTGTGCTCAATATTTCATTATAGTTATAATAAGCTCAACATTCTTAAATTCCACAGCTATAAATGGAAAGTTTAATTACCATGATATTTAAAATTGGATGCATTGCTTCTTCATCCGCCAACAGTATTAAATTTATCAGAATATCCCATAATGCACTTCTTTGCCCGAGCCCATAAAATTTACTATAAAAATATTAAATAATATTATACATTAAAAATGTGTAGGTGTTCTTGAACCTATAGAAAGACATTAAAATATTTTTAAAATAGCTCTGTAATGAATTAAATTGATGGAAATGTTTTCCGGATAACTTCATTGTTGTTCAAACAAGACTATACTTAATAGTATCATCAAAATACAATATTTTCATAAATAAAAGAAATCTTATACTCTTCAAAGTACAAATAAAAATTTTATAATTTAATATTCTTCACTAAGAACTAATTTTATAATCTTGAAAGGTCTGATTATTACAGAAAATTTGAAAATGGTAAAAGTAATGTCATTATATTTAATGTGTTTATAGATATAGGTTGGTAAATTCAAGAATTTGTAATGAATGAATGTTGTCCCTTCTAAAGATTTTGCTGATATTTTCAATAGAAAGCTATGAGGACAACAGTTTACGAAATAAGAAACTATATTAATTTCCTTTTGATGATAACCTCATCCTTTCTATTAGTTGTTAATATATACAAGTGCTTTCTTATCTCACAAATATTTTATGCCTTGACTTTGTTTCTGCCCCCTCTCATTTATGATTTAGAAAAATTACATTTCCTTACTTACAGTTACTTTTATATAGAAAAAAGAAATCTGCTCCTGTAACACTTAGTAGACTGTGTACTCAGTTCCATGCTTTACATAGCTCCTCCGTAGATGTGAAGGTATTTAAGGACAACATCTATGTATGTTAAAACTCTATTTCCTTCCCCTTTTATATATGGTATCCTAGCACACTGTGCTAGGATAATAAAAGAGATAATAATTGTAAAAGTATCATTAAACTACATGTCCCTTCATTTTATTTTCCTCTCTCCAAGGTGTCAAAAGTTAACTGTCCAAATTAGAGGATCATGTAAAAACAACTACGATAAAGAACAAAGTAATTAAAAATAGAATAGGCTCTGATTAAAGGTTCTAACAACTTATTATGCATTTATTCACTCTTCATTATGGCTGTGTTAGAATCTTTACATCAATGTGTTCACTTGATCACTGTAACAATTGTATATAATAGACATTAATGTAATTTCCATTTTACAAATGAGGCACAGAAAAGTTAAACGACCATACCAAGATCTAACTACCTGTAAGTGGTGCACCTGAGAATCTGAAAGCAAGAATGGCTATCACTTGACTATTGTGGATAATGCAATGTATCATAGCCATCCTGAATGTAGCTGGAATTTGAAATTAAGAATACTAAGAATTACTATCTATAATTAAGAGATTAAAAACCTTTCACTCAGGAAAAAAATGTAGTATGCAAAGACATATATACAAGGATGTTTACAATAGCATTGGTCAGAGCAGAAAACCAAGAAATGTATCATGATGGAAAAATGGTTGAATAAGTTGAAGTATATCCATGCCATGGAACACCATGTAGACATGGTAAAGAACGATTGACAGATATACTAGCTTACTGGGATAAATTTCCATATAACAAAAGAAAGTTGAGATGTACAAATATATGGGGTGAGGTATCATTTCATAAAGCAATAAGAAAAAAATTAAACCCTATAGTCAGATGAACAAGTAAACATAGTATGATAGTATAAATACTAATGATAGTATAAGTGTTTTTATATAATTATACAAGCTTAAAAAAAAATCACATAATTCTAAATACCAGATTACCAATATTGGGAGGTATGAAGATGTAAAAGAGAAAGATACTAAACTTAAAAATATGTATCTCATTATAAATTTATATAAAATTATGGATTGAAATTCATAAAAGACTTTCAAAGTAAAATAACCAATGAATAACTCAATTCATCTCAAACTAGAGAGTACTAGAACTCTATCATCTGCCCTTCTGTTATGATTACTAAATACTGTATTTTGAAGGGAAATGCCAGATAATAGAAAAAAAATCACTACATCTAATAAAAACCACCTTTCTTCAATTAGTTCTGATATCTGAAATCTATGTAATCCTTGCTAACAGATGTCAACCCAATAAGTCTAACAATAAAAATGAATTAAAAAATAATAAAATAACTCAAATTCTGAAAACCAAAAAAAAATTTAGTTCTGATATCACTAGTTTTTTCTACCTCTGAATACAATAGCTAAATATTTTTCAAAAATTGTAATAAATTATTACCTTTTATGCCCCTTCAAAAGATTACTTGTTTCTAATTATACCTAAACATGTTCATATTTGCCTTAAAATAGCCATTTATTGCAACAATTAAGTTAACATGAAAAAATTGTTTCTGCTAATAAGAGAGATTTGATTTATGTGTATTTCATTAATATGCATCGACACATTAAAAAACAAATGGAGTTTAAAGAGTGGATCCCATAATATATGTTATTATACTAAACATTTCTGGAAAAGATCACTGTCTCGATTGCATCAATGCTTTGAATAAAAAAAATGTTTGGCTCAAATCTCCATTTAGTTTTACAAGCTTTCTAAAGAGAAGTCTTTTCTTTCTTTAATTCTATACACTTGGATTAGCAGAAGTAATCTCATGCATGTTAGCCTAATGAAAGAGAAGTAGTGAATCAAACCATATTTGTTTCAGTTCACTTGTTCAGAAGCTTACTCATTTGTGAAATCTAATGAAATGTTTCTAGAATGAAAGGAAGAAAGACAGAAGGGCTATAAAATATTTGTGGAAAAATCTGAGTTAATTTTGAGGCAATAAAATTTTAAAAAAATTAAGAAAGCTGATACTTCCTGTCAGAAAACTTTATAACAACTAGGTTTACTGAATTCAAATACATTATTTCATAAAATTGAACTGCATGCCCAATCCATTTGAATGAGTATGTTAAGGAATATTTCATTGTTACTAAAATTTATGAATAGTTACCCTGGGCTACACCTACACATAGAAAGTGGCATTGTGATGATTATAGTTAATTAATTGAAATACAGATTTTAATGAATCATTCACCTGGAAACTTATGAACAGCTCCAGATCACTTGGTTAACCTCAAATAATATCACTGTAATTGAACTTACGAAGTTTTTAAGAGCTGGAAATGAGAATGTGTGGGGGGAAATCACAACAGTTAATTATCTGCTAATTTCATGAGTTTTAGGTCATTTTAAATGGATCTCTGAGATTCTGAGTCTAATTCAGTCTTGTAGTAATACTGGTACAAAGGTAATGTACTTGTTTTTGTTATTATAGCTATACGAGGGCTGTCCAGAAAAAATCCAACCATAAATGTCTCTATTTTTCATATTACATGGCTGGATACTTTCTGGAAAGCCCTTGTACATACATCTGTGTGCATAGTATACGGGTATATACAAATATACCCTTGAATTCTGTTGATGACAGATAAATAAATTTAGCTCATTCCAAATCGATTGGAATGTGGTTGTGTGTAACAAGCTAATGAAAAATCTGTAAGTAAAAATTAGTTGAAAATCTGAAAACATATGGAAGACCTTCTAATAATCCTCTCTTTTATTCATATCATCAGTGCTAAATTTGTGTAGGAATGCAGCAGAACGATGTTTTGGAAAACTCCAGAAATATGCAAGCCAGAACACCATTCCTGAATCACTTTTCTTACGGAACTCTAATGCCTTTACAACAAAACACAGAATCACTAAACAGTTCACAGAAAACTTGTTTCACACATTTTGGGTCCTGTTTAATAATACGACAGGAGATCATATGCATGCCTTTTTCTGACACTTGGTCTACCTATATAAAAATATGTACATCTGGTACATATCGTGAAGTAAATAAAAATGTATATAATTTAATCCTATAAGGAGCTTCATTTGGAATCTGAAATACAGTGTTTCATCATGATTTCAGCCATTCCTCTCTGCATTGGACATACAGATTATTTCCAGGTTTTATTTGTTTCTGTAAATACAGCTGAAATAACCATTCTCACTTTTGTATTGTTTTTCTTTGAGTTTTACTTTTACAGAAAAGACAGCCAAAAAATTAAAGTCCTGAGTGTAAAAATATGAACTTTTTAAAAAATAAAGTGTAATTGCTATTGCTAGGCTGCTTTTCGAAAATATTCGACAATTCATATTCCCAAAAGTAACAATAAGCCACTTCATTATTAGGTTGTCCCTTAGAGTATATACTCACAACACTGCAAGTGCATTTAAATACTTTATCATGCTCTCATTAATATCTATTAAGATAAGCATGTGTATCGAAATTTATTGGACATATTTTCTTCCCCTTTTCCCTACCTTGATTTTTCTGTTTTTGTTCAGTTGCCAAGTTGATCAAATTATTCTTTCGACTATTTTCCTCTGGTGACAGATGCTATTAATATTCTCTCTAAAATAATTTCCTTTCTTTAAATATTTTTTTGCCCTAAAAGAAAAATGATATCTTGTGCAGGTTATTATGTTTGGACTGGGTATTTCTCTTTCTGTCGCATTGTCTTTTGCCAAGTAGAACTTGCAATGAGAAGCTAATGCTAATATGTTTCTTTTTCTCCTATAAGTAATTTGTTGTACCAGTGGAGGCTGCAGATTATTGTCTTTATCCTTATAATTCAAGTGATTCACGATGAGGGTAAAGGCTTTTTAAAAATAATCCTGCCTAGGTGTTGGTCAGATTTTTAAATATTCCTTTGGACCAGATAAATTATCCCCTTTGATTCATGTATCGTTTCTTCTATATGATCTATTCCTCTTCTTTTTCTAAAACTCATATTATTTTCATATTATATAGCTGGCAACTATCCTAATAAGCTTCCATTTCTTCCATTACATGCCATCTCTACTTTTTTTCCTGTGGGTTCTGAGCTATTAAGTTCACATGATCTGCCAAGCTGCTAACTTGGTGCTGAACACTGATGACCCAGCCTTCCAAATGTTTAAATGAGTTTTCACAATGTTAATATCCTGATTTTAATTACTTAATTGGTGTCTCTCAAGGGCTGATATTATCATATTGTTAAGGTTGCTGTCTGTTGACTCCAATAACTCAGTTTCAACATGAGCACTTCATCCCTGGGTTCTGCTGCTTCTGCCTTCTAGTGGTTGTTTTCTTGTACTCTTAAGCAATGGTAAAATTGGTTCAATAATTTTATTTTTTTCTACTCCTGTAAACTACACTTTCAAAACGTCCAATGTAGCAGCCTGCTCTTCTTAATAAATAGCTTTTTTTTTTTCTTAAGAAGAATGTTATAGGTCATTCCAGCTTTGGTGGAAAGAAAATAATATTGAGGAGAAAATTATATATTTGGGGGATACCTAATGGTTTTATTCTATTATTCTGTAGGAGCAGTACTTCTCTTTGCCTTCACTTGGTGAAGTTACATTGCAAAGTGGCCAGTGTACATAGTTCTTGAGGGAATAGCTTTAGCCATGCCCCATTTAAGTGTCCGACATTTGCACCAACCATGCTAATCAAACTGTATCCTTGGGTGTTAAAATCTCACTCGGAATAATACAAGGAAAGAATGTTGTCAACAAGCAAGTAGAGTTAATTATGATGCCAACACCCTAAATAAGAAGCATGAAGTTTTCTGCTGCTGAAACTGATAAGCTCACTTAATTTTGTTTGTTTCCTACCTGAAATTTAATTTTTAAGCTTTTCCTTTGATTTAGTGAGTGGAATTGTCCAATTATATATTCTACTTTTTAACTGGATTTTGCTCAAATTACTTAGATTCAGGATCTTTCATCCTTGTGTGAGGAAACTAAACTCAAACACCGTCTGAAATCCCCCCACCTTGGCCGTCCAGGGAAAATTGAAGACAGTAGCCCACAATTGTAGTTAAAAGGTAGACCATTTTAACAACTAGTCTTTTCCTTTTTGCAAATATTTACTAAATTACCAAATAGAATTGTGGGGATATATGGTTTTAGTGGTACTAGATATCATCCAAGCAGGCAAAAAAAAAAAAAGGATTCCATAAAAAATGTTGCCTCATACATATCTCAATGACATGTATGACTCTCAAGCATCCATTCCACATAAGGTTAGGAACTAAAAATCATATTTTCAGGAAGTGAAAACTCAATAAGCTCACAGCTTCAGCTTCTATCTGGAAGAAATCTGCATGCGCTGCTGATGACCTATCCACTCATTCTCCAGAGACTCTAGTTTGATGACTTTGAGGGCATATCATAAAACTTAACTTTTTCAAACCAAGAAACATCAGTTGCTAATTAAAATTCTCATGCTGCAGCTATTTTTATTTTCATGGCTTAAAAATATTTAATTGGCATGTACCCCGAGGCTTTCTGCAATGGGTTTATCTTTACAAATAATTAATAATCAACACTAAAAGCAGTATTTTAATTTCTAAGCAATTTAACTTTCCAACTTTTATGTTTGTTGCAGTCATATTCTTGTCAGACAATTCAAAAGGGCAGCTATAACAGATGAATACAATCAGAGTTAACACAAAAGGGCCTAAGAAGAATTAAATTGATTAAGCCAGAAATTTCAAGATCACCATTTTAAAAGAAAAAAGTGAATACTATGAACTTATTTTCAAATTAGCCTATTAACTATTCATTTTGAATATGTTTATAGCAATGGCCTAAGGCTATCAAATACATGTGTCAATCTCAGGTATGACAATGTTAATATCCTAAACTCAGAAACATGTATATAACACACAACAATCAAATTACCATAAATCTCAACTCTACCATCCACAACCCTTAGTACCCAAGAAAAAGTATGGCTTTAGCTATTTCGACCATAACAAGCATAAACCTGGGAGCGTCACATATGGCATACCCATTCATGTTCCGATTATTATTGCCATTTCCATTCTGCAGATAATAATACTGATTCAAAGGCTTTCTCTCTCTCTCTCTCTCTCTCTCTATCTATCTATCTCCTTCACTCTCTCTCTCTTCCATCTCCCGGTAAAATCAGACTAATTCAATGCTTCTGTTTGTAAATCTGCAGTTCCAACGTTTGGATTTTTCTGAATGTCTGACATAATGCATATTGCTTTTAGTCAGTAATGTGTGTGTGTGTGTGTGTGTGTGTGTGTGTGATGTTACATTGATGTCTGTATCGAACCACCCATCTTCTTGAGCAACAATAAAATAAACAAACAAAAAATACAAGGGAATCTCACATACTTTATGTTAAGATATTTGAGATGTTATAGCGATACAGATGCTCACAGATAAATTAAAGTCAATGAAAGTTCAATTAGAAATCGAAAAATAGAAAATACATTATGCAAACCTGTAAGAACAAGAGAATCAGTAAAAGTCTTCCTACTGCAACTCCTGGATTGAAAAACATCATGACAATTTTCATTACAGTAAGGAATTAACTGACACCCCCCCACCCCAACCAGGCTGTAATCTCAGATTAGCTCAGCCCCTTTACCTAACCCTCTCAAGAGATAAAGAGATATTGGGAAGGAAACAGTTACATTAAGGAGCAGGAAGATGAACCGAACAGGAAGGTCAGGTGTAGATCCCAAGATCATGATTTGGCAGGCCCTCGTGTGGGTTGTTAGCAATCAAATTCCAAGGGCTGCATTAAGAAGAAATCGAAGGTTTTCAGGATGTTGAAACCTCAAGACCCTATCAGGGAGGGGATGGGTAGGTATTCGTGGTATCCTCTAGGAGTGTACTTGAGGCTTTCAGACACTTCAGGGTGGAGCATCTACAAGGCAAATTTTTCTTGCTAAAATGGATTACTTTTCTTATAAAGACATTAATGATTATTGTGTCAATGTATCCCACCTGAAAACAGGAGTAAAAACTGTTACTAGCAGTAAGATTACTTTTTTCCCTTTATCTTTGTATCAAATCTAAAGTATTTTTGGTTTCCCATATTTACATAGAGTAGAACATTCTCTAACAACCCTAAATGGCATTTTAAAGTGAGTATCACCACTCCATTCACTTTTAGAGCTAAGGTCGGTAACAGCTTTCTGCTATTGGGAGTCCCAGGGTAATCCATCATTCCTTTTGCCATGACTTAAACTTTTTCATAGCTTTGTCAATAGTCCATTTATTAAAGTCTTTTTTTATTTACAGTTTTCAGTGTTCCATCTGCTTCCTCTCTGACTGATTCAGAGTCCTTGATTTCACTTTTCTTTAAGTCCCATGGTGAAATCATCAGAGAACACAGACATCTCTTTAAAATTATATCTGTAATCCACACTTCTCTCACGACGATCACTGCCAACCACTTCTCAGGGCTTCACCCAACCTGCTTTTGTCAACGCCCAGGTAAAAGGACAAGGCTGCTCACCACTGAAGTGATAGGCCCTGGGGGACAGGCGCCCCCTAGATCTGCCAATCTACCTTGAGAGCTAAGAGGACTGACTGGTACCCCTGTAACTTGGGAAACGCTGTTCTAGTCACCGCTATGCTTTTTAATGCTCCGATTATAGGAACAGGCTTCTGTCTGCTCTCCCAGCCCCCACTCCTCCCCTTGCTGAGAGCACCTGGGGTTGTCATTGAAATCAAGCTTCCTATCTTGTTTCCAGGCCCCAAACCTTCAAATCTGTTTCCATTACAGGAAAATAAATTCCAACCACAAGACCCATCACAAGGCCTGTCTTCTGCCAAACCTCCCTGACTTCTCATCTCCTCTCATCTCACATCTCATTTCAATCCGGCTCATCTCACTCATCTCACCATTACTAGGCACCTGCCGCATCCTTAGCAGAACCTCAGAAACCCCTTGTGTATCCTACTCCGGGCACGTTTTCAGGCCTTCCTTCCCCTCATGACACCTGCCTTACCCTCTGGAGCCTCACTGCCTTATTTAAATACCTCACAACTTCATGCAAGTGACACTTCCTTGGAAAACTCTCCTACAACCCAACTTAAAACAGCTCCCTGCAACCACCTCTCTCTTCCATACCATCACCCATTTCCTCGTAGCCATGACAAGCAGTGAACGTATCCCACCTAGTAACCTCCTGGTTTTTCTGTCTTCTCAAAATGAAACACGGGCTCTTTGAAGGTGGAGAAATTGTGAATCTACAGCTGGAAGCAAAGCCCCTGATTCATAGGAGGTGTTCAAAATCACATGGAGATGGTCGCTGCCTGATGTGAATTAAGAAACGAAAGTGTCCTTAAGCCTCTTCTATCCTTTGACTCAGAACAAAGTGCACAGTCACTTTGTCATCATGTGGAGTGGAGGAGTAGTTGACATATTTATGTAGAAGTGGTCACTGAATGCCACACGCGTGCACATTGTATGTCACAGTAGTATGTTGAAGCCAGCTTCAAGCCTGCAGCCACTACTAAATTTTCAGAAATTTTGTAAGCTGGCTGACATCACACCGTATCTTGCAAGGGGCCATGCCATAAGTAACTATATCGTGAAAACTGGAAATTACCAAAACTCAGAGCCATTTTGTCATCAAAGTTCTGGTTGTTACGTGTCTATCAGCTCACCACTGAATCCCGGTCTACACTAATAAATGTGCACAGAGTACATGGTGACGAAATCAAACATTTTTAAAGTAACAGCTTCACGGACTGGGAACCAAAATAATATTAAGAATTGTTTTAAATCATATTTAATTGTGGATTTGTAGTAACTAAGCTATAATGTACTTGTGTCATCACATCTGCTATTTTAAAACATGTTCAAAGAAGGTAACACTCCAGGTTTCGATGCAGTTATTTCAAAGGAACATTTACAACATGTAAGATAACTACCTTTCTCACCCAAGCCTTCTTAAAATCCTAAGACAGTGGTTCTCCTACTGTGTCACTGGACATTAGCATCACCTGGAGAGCTTGTAAAAATGTCAATGCCCACGAGCAATTAAATCTGAATTTCTGATGATGCAACCCAATATCAGAATCTGTTTTGCTCCCCAAGTGATTCTAACATGCAGATGAAGTTGAGATCCACTATCCTAAGACGAGAGAGTCCTTAAAATTGGGGAGCATACCTAACAGATATGGATATAAAGATAGATACAGATATAAATATGAATATAGATGGAATATTTCTACTTAAACCTACGCCAGTCAAGTTAAACTCTTACGGATACATTACATCACTATCTCTGAAATGTGTTTGGTTGAAATCCAAGAACGACAAATGAACACTCTTCTTAGAAATGGTTTAATTTGGCAGAAACTACCACTTCCATAAACACTGTTCAACACAATCAATTCTTGGAATCATTATAACTTTAAGTATAGGAATTAAAGAACTGAGTGGCAGGTTTTATGTGCAGCGGCAGTAAATACAACAGAAACACTTGTGTTCTTTTCATTAATAAACAATATTAATTCTCAAGGTGTCTGTTCATAATTTTAAATATATACCACAGAAGATTGGCTTATCCATTATCTTTTATCATTGTCTAAACATATTCTCCTAAGATATTAATAAGAATGCACTGCCATTATCTAATAGTGTAAGGTAAAATGGCTAGAGTGTGAATCGTTTTATGAAATGAAATCGACATGTCAAAATAGTTCAGAAAAATATTCATGACTATTCCAATATCAAAATGTATTTATCTATAAAGCTGTATCTATATTTTTTATGTCAATCATCTATCTAGATTTAGGTAAATGCATTTAAGTCTATAGTTATTAATACTATTCATGTTTTCTTATATCAGACATTCACAGAATGAGTTTGAAAACAAAATAAATGACAATCGAAATAGAAAAACATCATTTTAGGAAACTGACTCCAAGTGCCCCAGGGATAGCAATGGAAATTCCTTCTGTATTGTAGGAGTTTGGTATATATCTTGAAATGTGTAACCTGGGCCAATAGAGACATGTGAGTTAAAGGTTCTAGGATTATTGCTCACCATTTGTTGCTCCAAACAATACAGTGTGGTTTTTTTACTAGGTGAGTGATAGAGATTTAGAACAATGCTGCATTGTACAATTAATTGTGTACCTCATAAAATTCAGCTTGCTGTCAATTAGTTTGTTATGATAGGTTAAAAATTTGCTTTCAAAAACATTCCTCTTATTTGAATTATCATAGATGTTCTTTAGAAATCCCTGTTTAAAGGAAACAAATATGTGAAGTTTCCTATAAAGTAGATTTCTACCTTTTTCTATTTGATGATGATTTTCTTTTATACAATTTGAGGTATGTTCTCATGAAAAAGTTCTGGTTTCTCCTAAGATTAAGAAAAAAGTTAAATGCTAAGAAATGCCTTTAAAATACTTGGAAGATCAAAATTGATGAATTGCTGACAGTTTTCAGCATATTCTGGATCATGAAAGTATTGAAAAATACAAGATTCAAACCCTGGTAATCATTTTAAAAGACTGTATAAAAGGGACAGGGACAGAGAAACAAGGGCATTGTCCTTGAGTCCCTGTGTAAATCCACTTGCCCGGTGACCTGACTCATAGTCATATGTCACCTTCTGTGGGATGACACCACCTGAGTGCTTCAGAACCACATCAATGACCAGTCCAAAACCCAATACACACCTCTATGCAAATACACTGAAGCCCCATTCTCAGATTTGTGCAGACCAACAACACTACTTTGAAAGTGATTCTTCATATTGGCCCACTAGATTCACCTTGAATGCTAGAATTAAAAATAAGTAGCTTTTATAAAAATATTTCAATAATTTAAATTATTTCTTCCACAAATTCAATATAAATTTCAGGTTTATCTGAGTAATTTTCATTTAAATTTTGGAAGGCTTTTCTGTATTATATTGATTTTTGTTCTTTAAGTTCAAATATACAATTTTTAAGTCTTTGAAAGAACAATAATGTTTTTGAAAAGTTTGAAAATTATATGTTTTATATTTATAATTACTTTAATTTGCACATTTCATGAAACTATATTCAAAGTTTATAATCTGGAAATATACTTATTATAAGTATTATCTAAATATTTTCAAGATTTTTATTGTTTTAAAGGTATATGCCAATAATTATTACCAACAGAGCATAAATTAAAATCTTAATTATAAAAATATAATCTGTTACTTTTACCAAAATGAAAGCAAGAAAAATAAACTACATGACAAAAACATAATTTGTAATAATCTATAACTTGCAAAATATAGGAGGGCTGTCCAGAAAGTATCCCGCCATGTGATATGCAAAATAAAGGCATTTATGGCCAGATTTTTCCAGAAAGTCCTCATATATTAATTTTTGATATGAAAATTTTAACTCTCTTTTTCATCCAAACATTGCCTACCCATCAACAGAACGGCTGAACTTGTACAATAATAATTCTGTCCTGTGATCTTCGATTCGTGGCTAAATTTTTGTCATTCAACTAAAATGAAAGTTATACACAGTCATTAATTCCATAGGGTTGCTGTTGCGAAGTACCTCAAACTAGATGGCTTCAAACAACAGACATTTATTCTCGCAGCTCTGGAGACCAGACGTCCAAAATCGAGGTCTTGACAGGGCCCTTGTCCCTCCAAGGCCTGCGGGGGAGGTGCGTGCCGGCCCCCGCTGCCTTGGCTTCCGTCGCAGTGTCCGCTGTGAAAACTTACTTGATGTTGACATGCAGGATATCCTCGCTGACAGGAGCCCGTGGGGGCGTTCCTGGGCCTGTGAACGGCGTGGCTCCAGCCTTCACATAGCCTCCCTGCGCACAGGGCCATCTTCCCTCCATGTCTGTGTGTCTCCACGTCTTGCCATGGTGTGCTCCTCGTGTACCTGCATCCAAATCCACGTCCTTGCCAGAAGGTCATACCATTGCAATCACAGAGCATGGTATGGAGGTTTTGTTTTGGGTTTTTTTGGTTTTTTTTTCAGACTTGCCGTGACCAGCGTAGAGAGAACGGAACCAGAGGGGAGGCGACGGGGCATGAAGAAACCACACAGACACACACACAGACTTAGCAAAGCTGGGACCGGGGGGGTTGGTTCCCCACGCTCTGATGGAGACACAGAGACCCCGCAGGTCTGCAGCTGGTTTATTTTATATCCCAAGAACAACAGGGGGTGTGACTTCCTAATTGGAAACACAGTTGTCAGTCCCCCATCCTTACGTCCTGAGTCGACAACGTTAGGCTTCCTCTGCCCCGCAGGCCATGGTGCCTTCCTCCTTCCCCTCA
>PVJL010017530.1:0-17999 GCA_004026885.1 Lyroderma lyra
AAATGGCCAGCAGACATATGAAAAAATGCTCATCCTCATTAGCTATCAGGGAAATGCAAATCAAAACCACAATGAGATACCACCTCACACCTGTGAGAATGGCTGTTATCAACAAGACAAGGAATAACAAGTGCTGGAGAGGATGTGGAGAAAAAGGAACTCTGGTACACTGCTGGTGGGAGGGCAAACTGGTACAACCACTGTGGAAGGTATTGTGGAGGTTCCTCAGAAAATTGGGAATGGAGCTACCATTTGACCCAGGAATCCCCCTTCTGGGGATCTACCCAAAGAACTTGAAAACCTTTGTCCACAAAGATTTAGGTTCCCCGATGTTCATTGCAGCTCTGTTCACAGTGGCCAAAACATGGAAACAATCAAAGTGCCCTGCGATAGATGACTGGATAAAGAAGCTGTGGTACATATACACAATGGAATATTACTCAGCTGTAAGAAAAGATGAAATATTGCCATTTGCGACAAAATGGATGGAACTGGAGATCATCATGCTAAGTGAAATAAGCCAGACAGAAAAAACAAAGAACTGCATGATTTCACTCATATGCAGAATATAAAACTGAAAGCAAAGAAAAAAAGAAATGAACAAACAAATAACCCTGGACACAATCAATAGTTTAATGCTTATTTGGGGATGAGTGGGTTAGGGAGGGGAGAAAGGGGAGGGAGTGGGATAGGAGGGGGGGAAGCTAAATATAAGGTGATGGAAAGAGAAATCACATTAGGTGGTGAACTTATTATACATCAAGTTGACAATGCACTGTAGAATTGTATGCCTGAAACCTATGTAATCCTTGCTAACAGATGTCACCCCAATAAGTCTAACAATAAAAATGATTCTAAAAAACAAAAAAACAA
Source organism: Lyroderma lyra (assembly GCA_004026885.1). Taxonomy (NCBI): domain Eukaryota; kingdom Metazoa; phylum Chordata; class Mammalia; order Chiroptera; family Megadermatidae; genus Lyroderma; species Lyroderma lyra. Next base: position 874 of record PVJL010017530.1, read on the forward strand.
ACAAAAATACCAATATACTACTAAATAGAATACAAAAATGCATTAAAAATATTACACACCACAATCAAGAGTGATTCATCCCAGGGGCACAAGGATGGTTCAACATATACAAATCGATTATTGTGATTTAGCACATAAACAAAATAAATCATAACAATTTTATGATTACATCAATTGATGTAGAAAAAACATTTGACAAGATACAACATTCATTTATAATCAAAGCACTTAATAAAATAAATATAGAAGAAAAGTATCTCAACATAATAAAGGCCATATATGATAAACTCTCAGCCAATATCATACTGAATGGGGAATGACTGAAACATTTTCTTCAAAATCAGAAACAAAACAGATATGTCCCCTGTCACCACTACCATTAAACGTAGTACTGGAAATTCTAGCCAGAGCAATCAGGCAAGAGAAATGAATATAAGGCATCCAAATTGAGAGTGAAGAAGTTAAACTGTCACCTTTTGCAGATTACCCTACCCTTTATACAGAAAATCCTAAAGACTCCACCAGAAAACTATTAGACAATAAAGAAATACAGTAAAGTTGCAGGATACAAAATCAATGTACAAAAATCCATTGCATTTCTGACAATAAAACTTTACCAAAAAGAAAAAAAAAAGAAAAATACCTTTTGCAATTGCAACAAAAATTATAAAATACCTAGGGATAAACTTAACAAAGGACATGAAGGACCTATACACTGAAAAGTATAAGATACTATTAAAATAAATTGAAAAGGACAAAAGAAATGAAAAGATATTACATGTTCAAGACCTGGAAAAATCAACATAAAAGGGAAATTTATATCATTACAGGCCTATCTTAAGAAACAAGAAAAGTCACAAGTAAACATCCTAACATCCCATTTTAAAAACTAGGGGAAAAAAAGGAAAATTGGCAAGATTATGACCAGAGAGGAGGTTCCTAAAACCTCTCCTGGAAAATACAATTAAAGATCCAGTCAGAATACAACACAGGAAACACTGAGTGGCACAGAGAGAATGGAGAAATTGATGCATGGCCAGAATACACCTGAAGGTTAGAGAAAGGGGAGTGAGCGGGAGAGAAGGGAGGGAGCAGAGATGGTTCATGACCCCATACCACCAGCTAACTAAAGAAACTAGAAAAAAATCAGGGAGCAGCAAAATATAGGTAAGGGGAGAGGCCAAGTGGCGACTAGAGTGGAAGCCAGAGCAGTGGAAATGCAGGGAGACCATGAGGGAGCTCAACTTAAAAACAGCATGTTAGAGACAAAGCCTGGGAGCTGAGCTCTGAAGCTCTAAGTTCCCCCCCTCCGGGTCCTGGTATGCACCCTTGTAGCTCCACCCTAATGGCTTGTGGAGCATGCACAGCCCCATGACATGGCATCCTACTCGGTTCATGGTATGTGCACTGTGCTGAGGGCTAGCGCTCACACTTGCAAACGCTGGCCAGAGTGGTTGCTGTGGAAACAAATCACTGAAACAAGGGCAGGGGTAAAATGCTGGAGAAGAGAAAAAGGCAGACTTAACAATTCACCCCAACCAATGTGAACAGCCTCAATCTGCATCCCATAGGCCTCCCCTGTCTTCCTCACCTTCCCAAAAGAAACTCAGGAAGTGGAGCAGCCTCACTTGCAATTTGTTAGCTTCCCCCTTCTCCTACAGCTTTTTCAGGGAACTGCAAGAACTGGAGAGCACGGTCAGCCACACCTCACCTCCACACACTGACGAAGACTGGAGATAAGGCCTAAACACCTCCTCTCTACCAAAACTTGCCCCCTCCAGTGCCACCTAGTTCCTGCTCTACAGCAAGACACTACCAAAAATACTAATCCAAGAAACAAAGTGATCTCCTGGGCTCTGCTAAAAATAAAGTCCTCATGCCGAAGAACACAACAGACAAAAGGAGTACTTTAGGATTTAAAGCTGCTCAGAAAGAAGATGAAAAATCTCCTGAAAAAGATCTCATAGATCTAGAAATTTCTGAACTAAGTGACAGAGAATATAAAATAACCATTCTAAAGGCTCTCAGAGAAATGAAAACATACTGGCAAAACACCTTAGCTGAGATGAATGATCTCATAAAGGAAATCCATGAACAAAAGAATGAGTTCAACTACAAAATTCAAACTATAAGGAAGAAGGAGAAGGAATTTTGAAAGTTAAATAATACAATAAAATAAGTGAAAAATGAAATAACTGTCATAGAAAACAGAGCCAACCAGATGGAGAAAAGAATTAGTAATATTGAAGATCAGAACATGGAAACATCTCAGAAAGAGGAAGATAGGGAATACAGAACCAAAAAATTGAATGAATGCTGCAAGAACTATCTGACTCCATGACACAAAACAACATCAAGATAATAGGACTTGAAGAAGGAGCAGAGCACTCTACAGAGAGCATACTCAAACAGATAGTAGACAAGAAATTTCCAAACCTATGGAAAGACTGGGAACCACAAATTCAAGAAGAAAATAGGTCCCCTAGATACCTGGACCCTATCAGATCTTCTCCAAGACACATTGTACTGAAGATGTCAAAAAACAAAGAGACAATTCTAAAGGCAACCAGGAAAAAAAGAACTATAACCTTTAGAGGTAAACCCATCAAGCTGGCATCAGACTTCTCAGCAAAAACTCTACAAGCCAGGAGGGAGTTGAATCAAATATTCAAAATATTCAAAGACAGAAACTTCCAGCCAAGAATAAATTATCCAGCAAAATCATTCTTCAGATATGAAGGAGGAATAAAGACCTTCTCAGACACACAGAAGCTCAGGGAATTCACCAGCATGAAATCAATACTTCAAGAAATACTGAAGGAGGCGCTTTGACCTGAAACAAAGCATCAGAATACATGGAATAGAATTGAGACAACAACAACTGTCTATCTATCTATCTATAAATTTTTTAAAAGGAAGTAATGGTCATATGAAATCCTTATATATGAATCATCACTCTAAATGTTAATGGACTGAACTCACCAATAAAAAGACATAGAGTAGCAGACTGGATTAAAAAATAAAACCCTCCCATATGCTGTCTCCAAGAGACACACCTTAGCTATAAGGACAAACATAGACTCAGGGTGAAAGGATGGGAAACAATACTCCAAGAAAATGGTAACAAGAGAAAAGCAGCAATTGACATACTGATATCTGATGAAACAAACTTCAGGTTAAAAAAGCTAACAAGAAAAAAAAGGTAACAAGAAACATTACATAGTGATAAAAGGCACAATACAACAATAAGAAGACTTGACACCAATTAACATATTCGCTCCCAATCAGAAAGCACCAAAATATAGAAACTAACTACTAACACATCTGAAGGTAAAAATTGACAAGAGCACAATAATTGTAGGAAACCTAAACACCCCCTTAACAGCCAGCCATGGACAGATCATCCAAACAGAAAATAAATAAGAAAATGTCAGCTCTAAATGACACATTACAGCAACTGGAAATATTGATATTCACAGAACACTTCAACCAGCAAAAATAAGACTATGTCTTCTTTTCTAGTGCACATGGAACATTCTCAAGGATAGGCCATATGCTGGGGTAGCCTCAGCAAATTCAAGAAGATTGAAATCATGCCAAGTGTATTCTCAGACCACAAAGCTCTGAAATTAGAAATCAACTGTAAAAGGAAAGCAGAAAAAAACACATGTACGTGAAGATTAAACAACATATTATTAAACAATGATTGGATGAAAGGACAAATAAAAATGGGGTTAAAATACATAGAAACTAATGACAATGAAAATACAACATATCAAAACTATTGGGACATGGCTAAAGCAGTGATAAGAGGGAAATTTATATCATTACAGGCCTATCTTAAGAAACAAGAAAAGTCACAAGTAAACATCCTAACATCCCATCTTAAAGAACTAGAAAAAGAAAAACGGAAAACACTCAAAGTCATCAGAAGGAAAGAAATATTAAATTAAAGTAGAACTAAATGAAATAAAGAACAGAAAGATGATAGGAAAAATTAATGCTACAAAGAGCTGGTTTTTTGAGAAAGTCTACAAAATTGACAGCTCCCTGGCTAAACTAACCAAAGGGCAAAAGAATATGACACAAATATTCAAAATTAGAAATGAAAAGGGAGAAATTGACACTAATACCACAGAAGGAGAAAGGATTATAAGAAAATATGGAGAGCTTTATGCTGCTAAATTTAACAACCTAGAAGAAATGAACATTTCTAGAAACTTGTAGCCTACCTAGACTGAACCAAGAAAAACTAGATAATCTAAATACACCAATCAATAGTAAAAAAAATTGAAATGACTAGTCACAGCGTCCCTAGTGGCAAAAGCTGCAGATCAGATTGTTTCACCAATGAATTTTACCAAGCACTCAAAGAAGAATTAATGCCTATCCTCCTCAGACTCTTCCAAAAAATTGATGAGGCAATACTTCTTAACTCACTCTATGAGCCAACAATGCCTTAATACCAAAACCTGGTAAGGTAACACACACACACACACACACACACACACACACACACACACACACAGAAAGAGAGAGAGAGAAAGAGAGAGAGAGAACAAAACAAAATGAAACAAATTACGTGTGTCTCTTTATTCTGCCAATACCAAGCTGTTGTGAAGACATGCAAATGTTCAACAGACATATAAAAAATGCTCATCCTCATTAGCTATTTGGGAAATGCAAATCAAAACCACAATGAGATATCACCTCACACCTGTCAGAATGGCTGTTATCAATAAAACAAGGAATAACAAGTGTTGCAGAGGATATGGAGAAAAAGGAAGTCTCGCACACTGCTGGTGGGAATGCAAATTAGTACAACTGATATGAAAGATGGTGTGGAGGTTTCTCAGAAATTTGGGAATGGAGTTATCATATGACCCAGCAATCCTTCTTCTTGGTATCTACCCAAAAAATTTAAAAACCTTAGTCTACAAAGACTTATGTACCCCAATGTTCATCGCAGCACTTTTCACAGTGGCCAAGTCATGGAAACAACCAATGAAGCTGTGGTACATATACAAAATGGAATATTATGCAGCTATAAGAAAATATAAAATACTGCCATTTGAGACAAAATGGATGGACCTTCAGATCATCATGCTAAGTGAAATAGGCCAGACAGAAAGAAACAAGAACTATAAGGCTTCACTCATATGTGGAATATATGAAAGCAACAAAGAAAAAAAATCTCATGGACACAATTTAGTTAATAATTTTGTGGTTACATGGGGACAAAGGAGGAGGGGTGAAAGAAGAGGAAGGGTGTGGAAGAGGAGGGAGGAGGAGCCAAATATATGGTAATAGAAAGAGAACTGACACTGTGTGGTGAAGACATAATGCAACACATAGACAATGCACTGTAGAATTGTATATCTGTAACCTATGTAACTCTTGTTAACCAATGTCACCCCAATAAATCTAACAATGAAAAAAATGCAGAATTAAAAAAGAAATAAGTAAAATCTCAAACAAACCATGTAAACTTCTACTTAAAGAAACTAGAAGAATAGCAAAGAAAGCTGAAAGTGAGTAGAAGGAAGAAAACAATGTCAGAGTGGAAATAAACAAAAATGGAGTCTAGAAAATAATATAAATATCAATAAAACAAAAAGTTATTTTCTTTATTTTTAAACTTATTGGAGTGACAATGGTTAGCAAAATTTTACGTAGGTTTCTTTTGTAAAATTCTACAGTGCATTGTCTCTGTATTGCATTATGTACTCACCACCAAGCGTCAATTCATTCTCCGTCACCATATACTTGACATTCCCTTTCTCCTCTCCCACCCTCTGCCTTCTTGCCCACCCCTTTCCACCTTGCCCACAAGTAACCACCAAACTATTGACTGTGTTCACAAGTTTTTGGTTCTTTGTTGCTTTCAGTTTTATATTCAAGGTATGAATGAAGTCATATGGTCCGTGGTATTTTCTATCTGCCTTATTTCACTTTGCGTGATGATCTCAAAGTCCATCCATTTTGTCACAAATGGCAGTATTTTATATTTTCTTATACATGAAAAATATTCCATTGTATATATGTACCACAGTTTCTTTATCCAGTCATCAAAGGGCACTTTGGTTGTTTCCATGTCTTGGCCACCATGAACAGCGCTGCAATGAACATTGAAGTACATAAGTCTTTGTGAACTAAGGATTTTACATTTTAGTGGTAGATACACAGAAATGGGTTTATATATAAAATATATGAAGAACTAATATGACTTAACAACAACAAAACAAACAACCCAATTAAAAAGTGAGCAGAGGACCTAAACAGACACTTCACCCATGAAGGCCTACAAATGGCCAACATACATATAAAAAATGCTAAACATCTTTAGCTATTAGGGACATGCAAATCAAAATCACATTGAGATACCACCTTACACTTGTTATAAAATAGCTATTATCAACAAGACAAGGAATAGCAAGTGCTGGAGAGGCCTTGCACACTGCTGGTGGGAAGGCAAATTGGTACAACTACTATGGAAGACAGCGTGAATACTTTAATGTTTATTTGGGGACGAGTGGGTTAGGGAGGGCAGAAAGGGGAGGGGGTGGGAGAGGAGAGGGGAAGCTAAATATAAGGTGATGGAAAGAGAAGTCACATTAGGTGGTGAACTTATTATACATCAAGTTGACAATGCACTGTAGAATTGTATGCCTGAAATCTATGTAATCCTTGCTAACAGATGTCACCCCAATAAGTCTAACAATAAAAATGAATTTAAAAAAATCCTTTATCAAATGTGTTGTTTGTGAATATTTTCTCCCATTTGGTTGGTTGGTTGTTTTCTTGATTTTTTTTTTCTGTTCAGAAGCTTTGTAGTTTGACACAATCCCATTCATTTATTTTTGCTTTTACTTTTTTTACATTTGAGGTCAGAGCCATGAAGTCCTCTTTGAGCCCTAGGTCTGTAAGTTTAGTACCAATGTTTTCTTCTATAAAGTTTGTTGTTTTGGGTCTTATGTAGAGGTCTCTAACCCAATTTGAATTAATTTTAGTATATGATGACACTTCATAGCTCAGATTCATTTTTTACATGTGGTTTTACAATTTTCTAAGCACCATCTACTGAAGATGCTTCTTTCCCCCATTGCATATTTTTTGCCCTTTTACCAAATTATCTTTGTCCATGTATCTGTAAATTTATATCTGGGTTTTCAATTCTGTTTCATTGGTCTGTGTGTCGCTTTTTCTGCCAATATCAAGTTGTTTTGATTGTTGACATTTTGTAGTAGAAATTTACATTGGGCAGCGTGATACTGCAAGCCTTATTCATTTTATGTGGTGTTGCTTTCATTAGTCAAGGTCTTTTGTGGTTCCATACAAAACTGATGATTTTATATCTATTTTGTGAAAGTATGTTTGTGAAATTTTGATGCAAATTGCGTTAAATTTGTATACTGCTTTGAGTAATATGACCGTTTTAACAATGTTAAGTCTTCCTATCCATGAACAGAAAATATTTTTCCATTTCTTTGTTTTCTCTTCAATTACTTTTAATAGTGTCTTATAGTATTATGTGTGTAAGTCCACCATGGTTTTTGTTAAGTTTATTCCTAGGTATTTGTTTTCGACTGCAAGAGGTATTGATTCTCTCATTTCTTTATCTGAAGATTCATTGTATGTATATAAAAATGCAACTTATTTTTGTACATTGATTTTGTATTCTGAAAATTTATTGCATTTGTTTAATTTTTTCCTATAGTTTTCTGGTGGAGTCTTTGAAATTTTTTTATATAAAGAATTATGTTATCTACAAATAGCAAATTTTGACTTCGCTCCCAGTTTAAATACATTTTATTTCTTTCCCTTGCATGACTGGTCTGGGTAAAACTTCCAGTTCTATATTGAATAGCAGTAGTAACAGGGGGGGGGCATCCCTGTCTTGTTCTTGATTTTAGGGGAATGGACTTCAGCTTTTCCCCACTTAGTATGATAATAGGTGAGGGTTTGTTATATATAGCCTTTATTAAATTGAGGTACTGCCCTTCTGTAGTCATTTTATTCAGTGTTTTGCTCATAAATGGATGTTGTATTTTGTCAAATAATTTTTCTGCATAAAATGATAGGATCATACAGCTTTTATATTTTAATTTGTTTTTGTGATGTATCACATTGATTGATTTTTGTATATTGAACATTCTTTGTGCTCCTGGGGGAATGTCATTTGATCATGGTGTATAATTTTATTGATGCATTGCTGTATTCTATTTGCTAATCCTTTGGTTAGGATTTTTGCATCTGTGTTCATCAAAGATATTGATTTATATTTTTCTTCTTTTGTGTTGTCCTTACCAGGCTTTGATATTAGGGTAATGTTGGCCTTGTGGAATGAGATGGGAAGTAATGCCTCATCAAGTTGACAATGCACTGTAGAATTGTATGCCTGAAACCTATGTAATCCTTGCCAACAGGTGTCACCCCAATAAGTCTAACAATAAAAATGAATTAAAAAAAACAAAAAAACCCAGAATATGAGAATGATAGGTTTTAATTATTCTTTGAATGCTAGGTAAAACTTATTGGTGAGACTGTCTTGTCTGGGGCTGTTCTTTTGGGGGAGGTTTTTGATTATTGTTTCCATTTCTTTACTATTGATTGATCTATTTTGACTATCCAGTTCTTCTTGGTTCAGTGTATGTAGACTATATGTTTCTAGAAATTTATTCATTTCTTCTAGGCTTTTAAATTTGGTAGCATAAAGTCCTTCATAATATTTTCTTATGATCCTTTGTATTTCTGTGGTATCACTCATAATTTTTCCTTTTTCATTCTAATTTTGATTATCTGTGTCCTCTCTTATAATCCTTGGTTAGCCTAGCCAGGGATTTGTCGATTTTATTAATTTTTTTCAAAGAAACAACTCTTTTTGCATTAGTTTTTCCTATGTCTTTCTGTTGTCAATTTCATTTAGCCCTTCTGTAATTTTTATTATTTTTTTCATTCTAATGACATTTGTTTTTTTTCTGTTCTTTTTATTCTACTTTCTAAAGATGGGATGTTAGGATGATCACTTGTGATTTTTCTTGTTTCTTAAGATAAGCCTGTAATTATATAAATTTCTCTCATTATTTCTTTTGCTGCATTCCAATAATTTTGGTATGTTGTATTTTCATTGTCATTAATTTCTATGTAGTTTAATCTCTTCTTTTATTCATTCTTTGATCCAGTCATATTTTAATAAGATGCTGTTTAATCTCCAGGTATGTGTGATTTTTTTTCTGCTTTCTTTTTGCCATTGGTCTCCTATTTCAAAGCTTTGTGGTCCGAGGGTACACTTGGTATGATTTCAATATTCTTAAATTTTCTGAGGCTAGTTTTCTGTCCCGGCATATGATCTATCTTTGAGAATGTTCTATATGCACTAGAAAAGGTGTACTTTCTTTTTTGTCTAGTAAAATGCCCTGTAAATGTCAATTATGTTCAATTGCTGTAATGTGTCATTTAAAGCGGATATTTTCTCATTTATTTTCTGTTTGGATGATCTGTCTATGGCTTTTCTGTTTGGATGATCTGTCTGTTTGGATGATCTGTCTATTTTCTGTTTGGATGATCTATCTATGGCATTTATTTTCTGTTTGGATGATCTGTCTATGGTCTCCTAGAATGATTGTGTTTTCATCAGTTTTTCCTTTCAGATTTGTTAGTAGTTGCTTTGTAAATTTTGGTGCTTCCTGATTGGGGGCATATGTATTAATGAGTGTCATGTCTACTTGTTGTTGTATTGTCTCTTTTATCACTATGTAATGTCTATCTTTGTCTCTTGTTATCATTTTTATTCTGAAGTCTGTTTCATCATATATCAGTATGGCAACTCCTGTTTTTCTCTGGATGCCCTTTGCTTGGAGTATTGTTTTCCATTCTCTTACTCTGAGTCTGTGGTTGAGGTGTGTCTTTTGAAGACAGCATATGGATGAGTTTTGGTTTTTAATCCAGTCTGCTACTCTATGCCTTTGTATTGGTGAGTTCATTTCATTTACATTTAGGGTGATGATTGCTATATGAGGATTTCCTATGGCCATTACTTGCTCCTTTTTTTAATTTCTTTTTTGTTGTCCCAACTCTTTCCCATTTATTTTAATTATTTTTTTAGTTTGAATAGCCTTTTTCAGCATTTCATTAAATGCTATTCTCATGCTGAAGAATTCCCTCAACTTCTGTATATCTGAAAAGGCCTTTAATCCTTCTTCATAGCTAAAGGATAATTTTACTGGCTATTTTATTGTTTGTTGGAAGTTGTTTTCTTTTAATAATTTGAATGTTTGATTCCACTTTATTCTGGTTTGTAGAGTTTCTGCTGAGAAGTCTGTTGGGCTTTCCTTTAAAGGTTATAGCTTGGATTTCCCACCTCTGACTGCTTTGAGAATTGTCTTTCTGTCTTTGATTTTTTACATCATCAGTATAATGTGTCTTGGAGAAGATCTTCTAGGTCCACATAGCTAGGGGACCTATTTTGTTTTTTGGGGGGGATTTGGGTTCCAGATCTTTCCATAGGTCTGGAAAGTTCTTGTCTACTATTTGTTCGAGTAAGCTCTCTAGAGTTTTTTGGGGGGACACCTTCTGCTAGTCTTATTATTCTAATAGTGTTATGTCTAATGGTATCAGATCGTTCTTGTCAAGTTCTTTCAGTTATCTTGACTCTGAAGTTTCTGTCTTCTTTCTTTCTTGTTTCTATGTTCTGATCTTTGATATCACTAATTCAGTCCTCCATCTGGCTGGTCCTGTTTCCTATGGTAGTTAGTTCATTTTTCAGTTCTTTTATTGCATTGTTTATCTCTCAATTTTCCATTTGGTTCCTTTTTATATTTTTAATTTCTTTGTGTGTGTGTGTGTGTGTGTGTGTGTGTGTGTGTGTATTTGTTGTTGTTCACAGACTTCCTTTCTAAGATCATTCATTTCAGTTAGGATGTCCTGCCAATATATTGTTTCTGCTCTCTGAGTGTTTTAAGAACTGTAGTCTTGTGTTGTGTCACTTAGATCACGTATTTCCAGATCTATAAGTTCCTTTTCTGAAGATTTTTCATTTTCTTTCTGAGCAGCTTTGAATTTTAAGGTGCTCATTGTACTTCATGTATTTCTTTTTCTGGGCATGAAGACTTTTTCCATGGCAGATATAGAGAGGACGTTTTCTCTTTTTCTTCCTCATTGGTATCGCTATAGTGTCTTTCAATATTTTTCTCTTGATTCCAGCTGGCTGTGGATCAGACATTAGGTAGCATTGGTGGGGGCAAGCTTAGGGATAGAGTCTGGGGAAGCAGCCAGGTTCAGAGTTTCAGGCTTCTGCATGAGTTGGGGGAGCAGTGTGGTTGCTTTGTTTCCTGTGGTAGCTCCCCTGGTTGTTGACTCTGCTGCAACACTAGTCTGTTTGTTAGGGAGGCCTGAGGGAAGGGGGTGCCTATGCTGGGCAAACCCTTGGTAGGGGGCCAAAGGCTCAATATTTCTCTCTTCTTCTGGGTCCATGTTTCATCCAGGACCATATTTCAGCTTTTCAGCATTTTCATGGCAGCCAGCTTTCAGTTTAAAATTTGCCCAGAGCCAACCTGTGTTCTCAGTGAGATGCTGCAGCTGGGGGTCCTATTCTTGTTTAGGGCAGTTCAAATACTTAGTTTAGCCTCTAACTCTCCAGGTCATCCCACTCTGTCTGGGATCCTAATGCACTGCTGCTTGGTCCAACTTGCCCATGATGTCACAGGGTTTAAGCTGCTCTCCCCATCCCCCTATTCCCTGCACCACTTGGTCTTCCGTCCACTCAGGATTTCATTGTTCCTGGGCCAGTGTCGCCTGGCTCCCTTCTAGTTCCTTCAGTCAGCCTTGGTCAGGTCATGATTCACAGCCACAGGTCTCCACTCCACTCTGCTTCTTCCCTCCTCTCTCATTCGCCCCCTTTTTTTCTGACCTTCTGGTATTTTCTTGTGATGCATGGATCTCTCAGCTAAGACTGTGCCACTTAGGGATTCCCATGTTGGATCCACATTGTTCAATTGTATTTTCCAGGGATCCCCTCTCTGGTCACCATCTTGCCCATTCTCCAAGGTAATTTTTTTTAAAGATAAACAGAATTTTAAAAAAACTTTAGCCAGAGTTGGAAACAAAAATGACAGAGGACCCAAATAAGTAAAATTCTCAACAAAATTTTAGCACACTGAATGCAGCAATACATTTAAAAAGATTATACACCATGATAAAGTTAAATTTATTTCTGGATGCAAGTTTGGTTCAATATCTGTGAATCAATTAATGCCATGCACCTCATAAATGAAATAAAATATAAAAATCATGTGACCATATCAATAGATGCAAAAACGGTGTTTGACAAAACCCAGAATCTATTTATGATACAAACAGTGACAAAAATTCTTGGAATTATCTTATGGAGAGCAGGCCTTTTGTAGCAGAAGCTTCTTCCACTCTATGTGAGTGTTCTAGGAACCTATCTGCATCAGTGTACCAGCTGGCATTGTTGTGAGAGGCTGTGTTCAGCTTCAGTGAATTTTTTGGAGATTCTTTCAATATGTTTGTTGATTTCATGATGGGTGATTTACACAAACAATATGAAGCATCACAATGCACCTGCCTACACTGTGCTGAGTGTTCAGCAGTTTTTGACCAAAAGTGACATGACCCCCATGCCCCACACTCCCTTTTACCTAATCTCACCCCAAATGACTTTTTGTTTGTTTGTTTACTGGATGAAAAATGTCCTCGATGAATAACATTTTGCTGATGTAAAAGAGATGAAACAAAAAAAATGGCAGAAGTAGCACTAAAAGTCATCAAAATCAGTGAGTTCAAAAACTGTTCTGAGCAGTGGATAAAGCATCTCAATACGTAGATGTATTGCATCAAATAGAGAGTACTTTGAAGGTGACTGAAGTTTAAACATGTAAGAATAAACACAAAATATATTCTGTTTTGGGTGATTCTCCCACATAAAAACTCTCATGAAAGTGAGAATAAAGGGAATATATCTCAACATAATAAAGGTCATGCATAAAAAATTAAATACTGTGGAATAAATTTAACCAAGATGGTAGAAGACTTGTACTCAGAAAAGTATGAGACATTGAAGAAATTTAAAATGATACAAATAAATGAAAGCCTATACCATGCTCATGGGTGGGAAAAATTAGCATAATTAAATTCCATGATACCCAAAGGCAGTCTATAGTTTCAATACAATCTCTATCAAAGGACCCATTGTATTTTTCACAGGACTAAAGAAAATAAACCTAAAATTTATATAGAACAACAAAATACACCAAATAACCACAGCAATCTTGAGAAAGAAGAACAAAATGGGACGTATTGAGGAAGAAGGCAAGATGGTGACTGGAGAGGAGGTCCCTAAAGCCTCTACCAGAAAACACAATTGAACGGCCATCCAGGAGCCAAGAAAGAGGACCCTGAGTGACAAAACAGCTGTTGAGAAATACACAAATCGCAAGTAAACATCTGAAGGTTGGAGAGAACGGGGCAAGTTGGGGAGAGGGAAGGGAGGAGAGACTACAACAGGATCCGAGCGGCGCAGCTCAGGGGAGGGGAGAGGCCACAGGGGAGCTGGATTTTGGAGCTGCATGCTGGGGACGGAGTTTAGGAGCCAGCCTCTGGAACTTTTGAGTGGTAGAAGGGCTGAGCAAGGACTCTGAACTGCAAAGATGACACCCCAGATCTAAGCCCCCTCGAGACCTACACAGGGCTGCAGTTCCTGTTCCCAGCCTGCTGCACAGGCGACCCTACTGTCTCAGGCTAGGCCCACAGCTTTGGAATTATGGGGCGTGCACTTCCTTGTGCACCCCAGGGTTCTGAAAGCAGTGTGAGCCCACAGACAGCCAGAAGCTGAATCAGGGCTAGGAAGAAAGACTGATTTGATAGCATTCACCCGAGCCAGCAGAACAGCTTCCACAGCAAAGGGCAGAAGGCAGAGCCACTTTTGGAGCGCCTTTTGTTGGCCTCTACTCAGGATATATGCGCATAGCCTCTAAACGCAGCAGGGGATCAGAAACAAGAAACAAACAGCCTCCTCTCCCCCAAAACTTTACCGCCAGTGCCACCTAGTGTCTGCCCTACAGCAAGACACCAAAAAAGCAGTAATCTGCGCACTGAACATAAAGCCCTCATGTCAAAGAGGAAGAACACAGCGGACAGGATGAATTTCCTAAAAACTAAAACTCCTCAGAAAGGACATGAAATTTACCGAGAAGACAGCTTCTTAGACCTGGAAGCATCTGATTTAAGTGACAGAGAATTTAAAGTAGCCATTCTAAAGGCTCTTAGAGAAATGAAAACATACTGGCGGAACTCTGTAGCTGAGAAGAATGACATAAAAAAGGAACTCCATGAACAAAAGGAACAATTTTAACAAAGAAATTCAAAACATAAGAAAGATTGAGACGGAAATGCGAGAAATTAATAATACGATAAAAGAAGTGAGAAATGAAATAACTGCCATAGGAAACAGGGCCAACCAGATGGAGGAAAGAATTAGTGATATCGAAGATCAGAACATGGAAACAGCTAAGAAAGAGGAAGAGAGGGAATATAGAACCAAAAAAATTGAAAGAACTCTACAAGAACTATCTGACTCCATGAGACAAAAACAACATCAGGATAATAGGAATAGAAGAAGGGGTAGAGCATTCTATAGAGAACATACTCAAACAAATAGTAGATGAGAACTTTCCAAACCTATGGAAAGATCTGGAACCCCATGTTCAAGAAGAAAACAGGTCCCCCAGATACATGGACCCTAACAGATCTTCTCCAAGACACATGGTACTAAAGATGTCCAAAACTAAAGACAAAGAGACAATTCTCAAGGCAGCCAGGGAAAAAAGAACTATAACCTTTAGAGGAAATCCCATCAGGCTGGCATCAGATTTCTCAGCAGAAACTCTACAAGCCAGGAGAGAGTGGTACCCAATATTCAAAAATTTAAAAGAGAAATTTCCAGCCAAGAATAAATTATCCAGCAAAATTATCTTTCAGGTATGGAGGTGGAACAAAGACCTTCTCAGACAAACAGAAGCTGAGGGAATTTGTCAGCACGAGGCCAGCACTTCAAGATATACTGAAGGAGGCTCTTCAGCCTGAAACAAAACATCAGGAAAAATGGAACAAAGTTGGGGCAACAAGAAAGAAACAAAAATAAACAAACAAACAAACAAAAACAAAGAAAGAAATAAGTAATGGCCACAGGAAATCCTCACATATCGATAATCACTCTAAATGTTAATGGACTGAAATCACTAATAAAATGACACAGAGTAGCAGACTGGGTTAAAAAACAGAATGCATCCATATGCTGTCTCCAAGAAACACACCTCAGCTGTAAAGACAAACACAGACTCAGAGTGAAAGGATGGGATACAATACTCCAAGTAAATGGTAACCAGAGAAAAGCAGGAGTTGCCATGCTGATATGTGATGAAATAAACTTCAGGTTAAAAAATATACTAAAAGGCAAGGATGGACATTACATGATGATAAAAGGCACAATGCAACAATAAGAAGAGTTGACACTAATCAACATATATGCTCCCAACCAGGATGCACCAAAATACACAAAGAAACCACTAACAGACTTGAAAGGAGAAACTGATGAATACACAATAATAGTGGGAAATTTAAACACCCACTAACAGCCATGGACAGATCATCCAAACAGAAAATAAAGAAGGAAATAACAGCTCTAAAGGACACATTACAGCAATTGGACATCATTGACATTTACAAGACACTTCATCCAGCAAAAAGAGACTACACCTTCTTTTCTAGTGCGCATGGAACATTCTCAAGAATAGACCATATGCTGGGACACAAAAGTAGCCTCAGCAAATTGAAGAAGATCGAAATCATACCAAGTGTATTCTCAGACCATAAAACTTTGAAATTGGAGATCAACTGTAAAAGGAAAGCAGAAAAAACCACATATACCTGGAGATTAAACACCAGCTTATAAAAAAGGACTGGATAAAAGAACAAATGAAATATGAGATTAAAAAATATATAAATGAAACTAATAACAATGAAAATACAACATTTCAGAATTATTGGGACACAGTGAATGCAGTAATAAGAGGGGAATTTACATCATTACAGGCCTATCTTAAGAAACAGCAAAAATCACAAGCAAACATCTTAGCATTCCATCTTAAAGAACTAGAAAAAGAAGACCAGACAAAACCTAAAGTCAGCAGAAGGAAAGAAATAATAAAAATTAAAGCAGAGCTAAACCAATTAGAGAACAGAAGGACAATAGGAAAAATTAATATTACGAAGAGCTGGTTCTTTGAGAAAGTCAACAAAATTAACAAACCCCTGGCGAGACTAATCAAAGGACAAAAGGAAAGGACACAAATATCCAAAATTAGAAATGAAAGGGGAGAAATTACCACTGATAGCACAGAAATACAAAGGATTATAAGAAAATATTATAAAGTACTTTATGCCAGGAAATTTAACAACCTAGAAGAAATGGACAAGTTTCTAGAAACTTATAGCCTACCAAGACTGAACCAAGAAGAACTGGATAATCTAAATACACCAATCAATAGCAACGAGATTAAAATGATTATCCATAATCTCCCTAAAGGCAAAATCCCTGGACCAGATGGTTTCACCAATGAGTTCTACCAAGCATTCAAAGAAGAATTAACGCCTATTCTCCTCAGACTCTTCCAAAAAATTGAAGAGGAAGCAATACTTCCTAATTCATTCTATGAGGCCAACATTACTCTAATACCAAAGCCTGGCAAAGACAACACAAAAAAAGGAAACTATAAACCAATATCTCTGATGAACACAGATGCAAAAATCCTGAACAAAATATTAGCAAATAGAACACAACAATGCATCAAAAAGATCATACATCATGATCAAGTGGGATTCATCCCGGGAGCACAAGGATGGTTCAACATACGAAAATCAATCAATGTGATACACCACATAAACAAAATCAAAGATAAAGAACATATGGTCATTTCAATTGATGCAGAAAAATCTTTTGACAAGGTACAACATCCATTTATGATCAAAACACTAAATAAAATAGGTATAGAAGGAAAGTATCTCAACATAATAAAGGCCATATATGAGAGACCCTCGGCTAACATCAT
>PVJL010017531.1:0-17999 GCA_004026885.1 Lyroderma lyra
GGTGGTTCCCTGGCTGGGAATCGAACCCAGGCTGCAGCGTTGAGAGCGCCCAAGCCCAGCCACTACCCCACCAGGGAACCCCTCGGCATGCTTTTTAGAGCACCTTGTTGATGGGCCCCTATGGGGAGTTTTCCTCCACAAGCACACGGCAATGTTTCAAGGGTTCTTGATGGCTTTAGACTGTATCTGAGAAAGGGGACATTTGCCGTCCTTGAATGCTCCCCAGGCCCTTGTATTTCCTCAGCCACTTCCGTGAGTTCCTGCATCTGAACTTCGGACTGGCCGTTCTGGTGACCTGGGACACTCCATCCTCCCAGAAGCCTTTCTGGATCTCCACCCAGCAGGTGGACGCAAGGATCTTTCCTCTTTGCTTCCCTGACAGTCAGTGAAGGGCATGATCACAGGGAGGAGTTGGGGTGGGGGGATGGGGGATGAAAATGATGAAAGAAAATAAGAGGAACAAACTTCCACTTATGAAATAAATAAGCCACAGAGTTACAGTGTACAGCTCGGAGACTATAGCCAATAATGTTGCAATAACTTAGCACGGTGACAGATGGTTACTAGACTTGGTGGTGATCACATCATAAAGCACATAAACGTCTCATCACTAGATTGTCGGGACAGCTGAAACTAAGATAATGCTGTATGCCAATCATAATTTAATGAAAGAATTTTTAAAATATGCATCATAACGGTTTACTTATGCCACCTTCCCACCAGGCTTTCAGCAGGGTCTTTACGTCCCAATGGTGTTAGCCCGGAGTGCTCGGTTTCCCCCGACATGAATGAACGGATACTTTTTAATGGAGATTTTAAGTGGTGCTACTCCTGGCATATGGACCTTCTATTCTGGTTCTACTCCCAACAGAATTATTCATTTGTTTTAAAATATAATTATCTATTACATTGTTCAGGCTTCTTTAATGGATTTTGTTTTTTTTGTTTTTTTTGTTTTTTCTGTATGTGGGTAGTTCCCTGACCGGGAATCGAACCCAGGCCACAGCGCTGACAGTGCTAGCGCTGAAGCCTTAAGTCACTACACCATCAGGGAGCTCCTTGTTGGGTTTTTGCTGGGAGGCTTTGTGCAGCAGTGGAATGCCGATGGCTGAGATACTTTTCAGGGACGTCTGGGCATTGGCTCCTCCTCTGGGGAATGAGGATGTGGTCCTGTTGATAGTGTTTGGTTTAAGGACCAGACACACCCAACATCTGTAACTGTTATCTTCAATGGATGCATATATATATATATATATGACTATATAAAACATTTACAGCTTTATCATGGTAGTCCAAAACTGAAAGGAATCAAAAGTTCAATAGAAAAATGGAACAACTAATTTTGGTGTGTTCATACAATAGAATACTATTAATACTCTGTAATAAAATAAAATGAATTATGGATACACTCAGCAAAATGGATAAATTGTACTGATCTTAACACTGAGAGACAGAAAGCCCTGACAGAAAAAATAAACATGGTATGTATGTCCATTTTCCATTGCAGCTATAAGAAATCATCACAAACTTAGTGGCTTAAAATAAACATTTGTTGTCTTACAGTTCTATAGGTTAGGAGTCCAATACAGCATCCCACCAGTGCAGAGGGAACTAAAATTAAGGTGTCAGCAGGGCTGAACTCCCCCTGAGGACGGAGAGTCCTTTTCCAGATTCTAGAGGCCAGCCACATTCCTTGGCTTGTGGCCTTCTACTATCTTTAAAGACCACAATGTAGGAGTTCCCTGGTGGTGTAGTGGCTTAAGGCTTCAGCGCTGGTGCTGTCAACGCTGCAGCCTGGGTTTGATTCCCAGCCAGGGAATTACCCACATACAAAAATAATAATAATAATAATAATAATAATAATAATAATAATAAATAAATAAATAAATAAATAAATAAAGACCACAATGTAGCATCTCTGACCCTACTTCCATCCTCACATCGCTTTGACTCTCTTCTACCTCACTCTTCTTCTTTTAAGAACCCTTGTGAGTACCCTGGACCCCCCACCCGCTGCCAGATAATCTAAGTTCATCTCCCAAGTTTAAAGTCAGCTGATTAACAGCCTTAATTCCCTTTTGCCATGTAATCTGAGTATTCCGAATACATATATTGAGGATAAGGGAAATCAGATTTCCAGTGGTGTGCTGCTAAACTGACTCTTTGTGGGGGGGGGGAATAAAACACTTTGATTTGCAGCATTTCCCAACTGATTAGAGAAGATAGAATGCAATGCAATTTACCTGGATTGGTAAAAAGAATAAAAGTTATAAAAGGACATTATTGAGACAATTAAAATGTGAATAAAAATAGTGGATTACAATGGTACTATATTCATGTTAAATTTGCTGATTTTGTTCATTGTACTCATTGGACACAAGAAAATACCCTTGTACGTAGGATTTATACACTGACAGCATTTAGGGGTAAACAGACATGGAGTCTGCCACTTGCTCTTGAATTATTAAAGAAAAGGTTGTGTGTGTGGTGCAGGGAGAGAGAAAATTACAGTAAAGCAAAAAACAAATGGAGCAACACATCCATTTTTGAAACTAGGTAAAAAGTAGGCAAGAATTATACTACTGTTGCAACTTGTCTGTGAGTCCAAAATTGTATCAAAATAAAGAGTGACAGAAAGTTGGGCTGGGGGAATGGGGTCACAGGAAGTTGTAATACTTCGGCAGCATCCCACCAGTGCAGAGGGAAGAGCCATACAAAGATGTGCTGCTTCTGCTTCTGTTCTATGTGGCACCTCTCTTCTGATACATTCTGGGTTCTTGGCTAAATAAATCAGGAACTTCCAGCCAGTGTGTAGATGGTTTGTTTTAGCAGCTTCAAAGGGAGACAGCTTTTGTGAAAATGAAAGCATTCATTTAAAAATAAGAAAGACCTCTCTGTCCTGGATAGCAACTTGGGGGCCCTGTAACAGTTTGTAACCCGACTGTGTAAACTTGTAATATGTTCTTAACATGAAATAGATGAAAGGAGTCATGTAGGATGAGGCAAAGGGAACAGTGCAAACTGTACACAATTTACCAATGTAAAAAAAAGGTGTTTTCTTCTAGTCCTCTTCCATGATTTGTTTTTTTTTAATAGGGATGGAGGAGGTATTTTTGATTGTTTTACTTATTAAAGCTTTTTTCAATTTCCATTAATTACTAATCTGCCATCTTCCTAAAAATCCTGATTAACTCTTGTATCTAGTCTCTCTTCTGATTGTTTCCATTAGATTGTATGCCTGTCATTGTATGAAAGAGTGTCCTTAGAATGCTTAGGTATTGACCTATTTATGTAGAGATCTTCTAAATATTTTTGCAGAGATGTTGGTAACCTCATCCTGGACACTGTTTTGTAAGAGTAAGATCCTGCTCTTGTGAGAACAAGACCTATGTTTCAGATCCTAGAGCCATGACCCAGGAGAAGAATTTAAAAGGGTATGAAAATAATAAAAATTGATTAAAATGAAAACAATACTTTTGATCAAAACCCAATGAACTATGTAAAATAAAATGGCTTTCCACCCCCTCTCTCCATGCACATTTTCACCCTTTATGAAAATACAATGGTGTGACTCCTGACTCATTGGTATTTAGCAGAATTTAACACAGATCTTATTTGTATCATGTTAGGGAGGAGCTTTTGAGCAAGAGATGACGCTTTGCACTATATACAAAATTCAACCCTTAAAAAACAAATGCAAACATTTTAGCAGATGAAGCAGTGAGATCAAAGAAACCCCAGTTTAAAGGGGCTCCTCTTCAGAATACTAGTCTACTATTATAGAAATGAGATCTGCTCCCCACACCCCCTGAGAGAACATTTTACATTGCTAGAAAATAAAGCATTTCTTTGACACAAACATTTGACTTTATCCATAAGATTAAAATACATTAATTAAGAGGTGAACCAAAATAAATTATTTGCAATATAATGACACCATCATTTTCAGCATTAAGTATACATGTCTCTAGAGATAAAATAGTTTTGATTTGCAAAATTGGGTCATTAAATTAAGTAGATAATTGTTTCTAAGGGCCTAGGAGCCAGGTAGTAATAGTGATTGAAAAGTTACCAGCATATATCATCAGTTTGGTTAGTCTGCGGATGGTGGTTAGGCATTATGAATGCCTCCCTAATTTTCTTTGTACCCTCTCCCATCCAAGGCATCTCTGCTTTCTGGATGATATTCACCCACCCACCCCATCTTGATGGGTGGGCCCTGATTGACCTAAACCAATCAGGACAATTTCTCCTTGTCTCATTTAGTCCAGAAGTAGACCCATGACCCAAGTTGATGCGTTTAATAACTTACCTTTTAGATGGCAACCTTATTTTCAATTTCTTAGGGAAGTTTCATTGGGATACCTGTTAAAAAACAAAATTCAACCCAGTAAATTTGAAGACCTCATTGGCTTTATAAAGTGATTCATGAATCAGGCAGCATTCCATCTGGTACAAAATGGAAGGCTTTGATACAGAATGAGAGTGGGACTAAGTTGAAAGAAGATTATTTTGGGCGAGGATACCTTCCCTAGGGGATGGCAGGGGATCTTAAACAGATTACCTTAGGAGTGCTGGCCAGGAAATTCCAGACTGATTCGTTTGAAATTTCACCCCTGGGAGAGGCTGAAACTGCAGTTAGATTAGGTATTAAGTTTTGCTGGGGCTTAGCAAAAGTGACTCCATTTGGGGGTCTGTTGTTTCTTTTAAACACATTCAATCAGCAATCAAGTGCTACTTCATTTTTCTCATGATTAGAGCTTATCCACATAATAACTATAACATATATGTAAGTCAAGAAGTTTCTTATATTATATGCCTTTAAATATCTTAAAATTTACAACAGTTCATCTTCTTTTCATATCATATTCCTGTTGACTAAAACAGATGTTTATCTTGTAGGATTTCCCACATTCTATATTTAGTTGATTGCTTCCTTGAGTTCCATTTCACTTATCCCTCTATTCCTCAAATTTCCTGTAAAAGATAGAACTAAGAGCTTGATTTAGGAGAAATTTTCTTTTCTTTTTTTAAACAAGAAAACATATTAAGTGGCAATGTGCATGTCCTAAGGCACTGGGCACCCAAAATCTGGTTGGTCACACTCTTAGTGATGTCAGATGATTGGCAGAGCCAGACGTTGTCACCTTTGACTAGTGGGAATCTCCTAGTTTCAGGTTCCTTCTGACATGACCCCAAAGTTTCTGAGGACTTCCTTGTTTCCTGGCACCACCGAGGTCCCCAGTTTCTATTTCCTGACTCAGACTTGAAATCAGCCATTTGTATCAGATGCTCTGTTTTTTTCCATGAAAAAAAGGTATTTCGTGGGCAAAAGCTGGGCTCAGGGATGCTTGTGATGAGGAGTTGTTATTGTTTCTAGACCTTCCAGGAGACCAGGCTAGGGACTAAGTAGTTTTTCAAAAAGAGAAAAGGAAATCATGAATTAATACAGATATTACCAATTCAAATTTAACATTAAAGGAGGGTTTTACTTGCATTTCTTTTCTCTTAGATGGAACATCAGCTGCAAATGCTATTAACATATTGCTTATTTCCTTTATCCAAGAATATTCGTACAGTCATTTCAAAATAACCATACTAATAGTGCTCTAAAAATTCAGATGATTGAAATACATTTTAAGATTTCCTTTTTGTTTTGTGGTTATGGTCTTGTCCTCAAGATATATCTTGCAAAGGATATACTATCCAAATATTGTGTTATAAAGTCACCTAAAATAAATCTTTTTTTTTTTCTCGTAGTATGTGGGTAGTTCCCTGGTCAGGAATCGAACCCAGGCCACAGGATTGACAGCACCAGCGCCAAAGTCTTAAGCCACTACACCACCAGGGAGCTCCCAATAAATCTTTGTGTTGTTATGTCACACACTTTATATATAGTTAAATTCACTTATTTCAGTCCCTTTTCAGAATTTTGGGGAGAATTTTCTTTCTTTTTATATTGAATTTTGCTTTTCAAGTATGTAAGGTATTTATCTAACTCCAAAGTCAAAACTACAAAATGAAGTACATTCAAAGAAGTATAATGTCCTTTTCTGTTCCTTCTTTTTGCTTCTAGGTAACTATTTTATTCATTTTTTACTTATACACCACTGTGGGGCTTTTTGTTTTTGTATAGACTTTTCCTCACTTTATTATACAAAGGGCAGCAGACTATAAATGCTGTTTTGCAATTTGCTTATTCACTTATCAGTACATCCAGAAGATCACTTCATAGCAGGATATGCAGATTTTCCCCATTCCTTTCTCATTGCATAGGACTTCATTGTGTGTTTAATCAACCAGATCCCTATTGATGGACATCTGGGTTATCTCAGTTTTTCAAAATAGTGCATGTTATTTTGTATTTATTTTTCCCAGAATGTTGTTAGGAATTCTGGGGTAAAAGGTTCAATGTATATGTAATTTTTCTAGATAATGCCAAATCCTTTCCATAGCAGCTCTACCATTTTGCATTCCCAACAATAAATGTATGACAGTGCTTGGTGCCCCACCACTTTGGCAGTAGGTATGCTGCCAATCTGATAGATGGCAAATGGTTCCTCGGTGTCATTTCCTTTTGCATGTTTTCTTTCTTTAATATGAGAGAATTTGAGAATCTATTTTTAACACAATCGCCTTCGGGCCTTTGCAGCCAAGTCTCAGCACAATTTTGTGGCATTTAGCTAAACTACATTGGGTACAAAAAACCTGTTACAACTTTTTAATGAACTGATATTTTTCAAAAAGTTTTTGAGGAAACTGGTAGATTACTTTGCTGTTTAATGATTTATACTTTTCATCTTGTGATTTTTAGTGGTTCTTAATGCATCTGAGTCATCTGAAGCGAATGTGTTGATATGTGCAAGCATCATTTGTCTTTCTCTTCCTGTGAATTGTCTGTTCTTTTCTCCAACCCATTTTTCCATGGCTTTATTGGTCTTGTTCTTCTCAGTTTTTTAGAAGCTTTTTATGCTATGAGTATTAACTCTTTCCAGTAATATGAGTTGGACATCTTGTTTTCAAAATTGTCATGATCTTTTTACGTTGCTTATGCTGATTTTTCTTATGTAAAATTTGTTCTTGAATTTTTATATAGTCAAATTCACCAATCTTTTCCTTACTGCTTCTTGATTTTGAATTACAGTTTAAAAAGTTTTTCCCATTCCCAAGATAAGATTGCCCAGACTATGAGTGTGGAAGGGAAGCAGAGATTGCCACCCTCAAATATGCCTTTTATGGCATATTGATCGCTTTAAGCTAGTTACTTTCAAGAAACAAAAGATTCAGGAAAAACCTTTGAACTTTTCCCTAACTGCCTAAAAGAATTTAGACAGAAGACATGCTCTAGGAAGGGAGATGATCATCATAGATAACTATAGTTTAATATGTACTGGTGTATGATAGACATGGAGGAACCTGGCAAGACCTGTTTGATCAAAGTTCTCTCTGTGTCCCAATTGTTACAGACGGCCCAGCTACACTTGTTTACCAAACATTTGCTTTCATCTCCATGTAAATCCATTCCTCCCCTATGAAGACCCAAACCACAATACCCACCCACCCTCTTTCTCCTTAACTCCAGGAGGCATATAAGCAGCAACTGCTTGATTTGTGCTGGGTCTTAGAGTCTCAGGGAACCCCTGTATGTACATAAACATGCACTTAGACAATTTTGCGAACTCATCCTAGAAAAGTGCTACATACCTCATTGCTGAATATCACTGCCGTCACCTTTGAAGTCCTCCCCTTGGGAAGCCATACACCGAGACCAATGCCTAGTCCACCCTTCAAAGCTTACATTGGCAGCACTGTTGCCAATGTAAGTGCATGGTGGCAAGTTCGCAGACTTAGTTGTCAGATTTTGGGCACAATGACAGCTCTGATGGCCATTCCAGAGAAAGAGTTCCAAAATTGCTTTGAAGGGTGGACTAGGACTTGGTGTCGGTGCATGGCTTCCCAAGGGGAGGACTTCCAAGGTGACAGCAGTGATATTTAGCAGTGAGGTATGTGGCACTTTTCTAGGATGAGTTCGCAAACTTAATAGTCCAACCTTGTGATAAATGCAGTCATTTTCTCCATTTAATCTGTCTCATGTTAATTTGATTGTTAGTCCAGCCAGAAGAATTTAGAAGAATAGAAGGAAAATTATTTTTCTTCCCCCACAGCATGAAGAGACAGGAGATGAGGTCTAAGGACTAAGCCCTAGAACATACTGTATGGACTGCATATTCATGTACCCCCAAATGCATATATTGAAACTCTAATTCCCAACTGATAGTATTTGGAAATGGGGCTTTTGGAAGATAATTATGTCATGATGATTGAGCCCTTATGAAGGGATTAGTGCCTTTACAAAATAGACATGACAAAGTTTGCTTCTTTCTCTGCTCTTCACCATGTGAGGATACAACCAGAGACAGCTGTCTGTAAACCAGGAAGAGTGTCTTTGCCAAAAACCTGACCATGCTGGCACCCTCATCCTGAACTTTCAGTGTCCAGAACTTTGAGAAATAAATGGTTGCTGTTTAAGTCAAACACATAAAAAGATCCCAACATCACTGATTAGAGGAATGCAGATAAAAAATACAATGAAATATCACCTGCTAGGTTGGCCACTATATATTAATATATATAAATATACTTTTTAAAAAACAGAAAATATGGGAGTTCCCTGGTGGTGTAGTGGCTAAGGCTTCCGTGCTGTCAACCCTATGGCCTTGGTTCGGTTCCCAGCCAGGAAACTATCCACATTAAAAAAAATAAAAATTAAAAAATAAAAAATAAAAATAAAAAACAGAAAATAACAAGTGTTGGTGAGAGTGTGGAGTAATTGGAACAATTATACACTGCTGGTAGGAATATAAAGATAGTACAGCCAGTAAGGAAACCATTATGGGGTTCTTCAAAAATTATAAATAGAATTACCATTATTCAATAATTATACTTCTGGGTATAAATTCAAAAGAACTGAATGCAGGGTCTTAAAGACATAATTGCACATTGATATTATTACAGCATTATTCATGATAGCTGAGAGGTGGAAGCAATCCAAATGTCCATCAGGGAGTGAATGTATAAAGAAAAAGTGGCATATGCATAGAATGGAATATTATACAGCCTTAGAAAAGAAGGGAATCCTATCACGTGCTACAATATGGATACATTTTGTGGACATTATACTAAGTGAAATACATCAGTCGTGGAAAGAGAAATACTGTGTGATTCTACTTATATGAAGTATCTGAAGTAAATTGATAGAAACAGAAATTGAATGGTGGTTACCAGGGGCAGGAGACAGGGAACAAGAGGGGCATTGCCCAGTAGATAAAGAATTTCAGCTTTGCAAGACGAAAAAATTCTAGAGTTCTGTTACATAATACTAACTATACTTAACACTTCTGAACGGCACACTTAAAAATGGTTAAGATGGCAAAATTAGTTTTCTTCCCACAATTAAAAAATTTTTTTTAATAATGAAGGGGAGGGCAACTCCATAGTAAGCGCTTAACGTCCGGGTTTGTTTAGCTAAAAAAAAAAAAAAGAAAAAAAAAAAAAGTAACGACAACCAAGCCTTTCCATCTGTTACCCAATGACGGGAGTCGCAACCTTGTTCTTCCCCACACTGAAAACGGCCCCAAGGCTCCGCCAGGTGTCGCCCTCGCCACGGACGCCCCTCGCTCCGCCCCTCGCCCCTCCCACCACCGAGTTTCCTCTAATCGCGGCCTTGGTCGTGGCCTTGATCCCGCCCCTGACCGAGCTCCTTTCCTGTATCCGGGCCTAGGTGGGCTGGCTCCAAAACCTAGTGAGAGGTATGGAGGTCCACGGGGGACCCCAGTCCAGCCCCAGCTCTTCCTCGTCCCCCCAAGATGTCTCCCGGGTCTCGGTGTCCAAGGAGCTGCTGACAGCGGGGAGCGGCGACCGCGGAGGTGACCGGCGGGTGGCGGCGGCGTGGGGCGCGCACGTGGGGCGGATCGCTCGCGGCCCAAGCAGTCGGGGAGAAGGGGGGTGGCCGCTCCTTGCCCAGGCCGGGCACCCCGAAGAGGCCCCCGGGGGCGACTGCAGGGCCCCGGCGTGCCAGCTGCCGCGGGGATGTGGGGGTGGTGGGCGGGCGTCTGGCCGCGGCGTCGGGGGTGGTTCTTACATTTCACAGTATTGAGCGCCCATTCTGCTGGAACGCCCAGCAAGACACATTCCCTAAGGCGCGGGGACCGGGAGGTTAGGGTCTGCTGTCTGAGTCCGAGCGTTTGGCTGGCGGGAAGCAGATAACTGTTAGGGATTACCCTCATCCCCGCCTCTCCATGCTTACAGAACCAGCCCTTATTCCCGCCCTCTTGTAGAGGGAAACGTGGGTCCAGGAAATCCACAGAGGACTTAACCACACCACAGTAGAGAATTTAAAAATCATGGGTTCTTGGGAGTTCCCTGGTGGTGTAGTGGCTTAAGGTTTCGGCGCTGGCGCTGTCAACGCTGTGGCCTGGGTTCGATTCCCGGCCAGGGAACTACCCAGATACCAAAAAAAAAAAAAAAAAAAAAAAGTCATGGGTTCGAATCTCAGCTCCACAAGTAATTAGCAGTGGCTGATTTTAGGAAAGTTGTTTACATTCTCAACGCCCCAGTTTTTACATTTGGAAAATAGAGGTAGTAGTCCCTGTAGAATTTCTGTGAGAAGACTGTGCCTAAGGTCTCGCGTGTAGTCTCAGTAAGAGTTAGCTTGAAGAAATGATTCTGCGAGAACCCAGAGCACCCGAAGTAGATACAATGATAATAGATAAAGCACATGTAGTGCTTACTATGCCCCAGGAATTAACTGATTTAATCCTCATAACAACCTTGTGCAGAAGGTTCTGTTATCTCCATTTTAGAGATAAAGAAACAGTCATGGATGAGCAACTTGCCAGAGGTTATGTGACTGGAAAGTACAAAACTGGGATCTGAATCCAGTCTGTAGGAGTCCCAGCTCTGCACTAATCCAGTTGCTAGGTCTAAAGTTGAAGTAGTAAACAACAGACGTTTGTTGAGCTCTGCTTTGTGAGGGAACAGGATTTTACCGGTGTTGGAAAGGAGAGTGTACAAAGCCTTGTGTTTTGAAAGACAGGTCCTGTTCTCTGAGCTCTGATGGGCTGCAGAGTTGGGTTATTTGGGAAGTAGTGAATGATGAGGCTGAATAGATGGAGTGGGGACCCAAAATTTCTCCAAAGGGCTGTTTTGTCTTGGCTGGACATCTTTATGGAAAGGGAACTAACCAGGCAGGTGTGTTTTACAAATGAAGAAACTAACATTCAAAGAGGTTAGGTAATGTGCCCAATATAATGCACCTGGCTAGTAGCCATTTCAGGCTTTACTTTTAACCATTATTATATTCTGCACTGCTTCCTCCGTTCTGTCATTGCAGACCCACTGCAGAAATCACTGATGGATTTCTGACCCAGAAAAGTACAGCTTAGTGTATCCTTACTACTAAGTATTGGTGACACTGAGATGTACAAGACAGGCTTAGAAAGGGAGAGAGATGTGCATAAAGAACTAAAATGTTGTGATGGAACTTGGGGGTGCTTCTTTTTGAAAAAAAATCTTGGGAAATTACAATGGTCACAACTTGCAAGTGGTCATGGAAAGGTACTCACTTAAGTGTGTGTGTGTTTTCAGGTATATGGGACAGGTTGCTCATCAACTCCAAGCCTAATTCCACAAAGAATTCCACTCTTCAAACAGTTCGGATAGAGAGGAGTCCCTGTAAGTACCTTTCCTTCTCTCTCTGCTTCTCTCAAGAACCTTCTATGATATTAAATTCTGCCCAATTGGGCAGTTATTTGATGGGACTATCTCTGCCTTCCTGGTTGGATAGTAAACCACAGAACCAGATCTTACTCAGGGTTTACATTGTGATGTCTGTGCACAAAGGTAGAATTTCTCACATTATTCATTTGCTTTAAGATGGTAACTCCCCAGAAAAACTCCCCGTGGGATGAGTTTTTGGAACACAAAACCAATTATTGTTAATTTCCATGGGAAATTTTTTAGAGGTTCCTGAGCCCACATTTAATGCACATAGATGAAGGAACATCACCACATTCCACTAAAGTGGACACAATTACTTAAATGGTAAATGTCACCCATAATGTGACATAACATAGCCAATTTGTTCATTAATTGCTCCATAATATTGCTGTACTGCACACACAAAAATATGTACCATATAGCATTCAGGTAACATTCAACATCTGTGTAATTAACTCTTAATGTTAAAAGAAAGAGTAAAGACAAAAATTCCTTCCCAGTCAGGGAGCTACCCACATACAAAAAAAAAAAAAAAAAAAAAAAAAAAAAAAAAAAAAAAAAAAAAAAAAAAAAAAAAAAAAAAAAAAAAAAAAAAAAGACAAAAATTCAGTGAAAACATTGTAAAATAAATGATGCATGAGGTTATCGTGTCTCTAAACTGAAAAGTTGTGAGTGTTCTGAGAGGGGAACTTAATTAACCATAGTATGTGCTAAATCTACAACAGCTAAATGGTGGCTCTCCATTCAGATACAAGGTTTTGTGTGGACTTAGATTTTCATATGAGGGGGACTTAATTCCTGAAGTGGAATTGTTAGGTCATATGCAAAGTGTATGGTGTTATAAAGAGGAAATGGCCAAAGTTGTGTATACCATTCTGTATTCCCACCAGCCTGGCACAAGTGTTTAGTTGCCTTAGTTGCTACACATCCTCAGAAATGTGGTCTGTCCTTAGCACTTGTGGTTTGTATGGAGTGGTACTGCATTGTGGTCTCAGTTTGTTTTTCCCTAATGACTGGTGATGTTGAACATCTTTTCCTGTGCTGATTCACCATTTATATGTCTTTAATGAAATGTTTATTCAGATTGTTAGCTCATTTTAACAATCAGGTTTGTTTATCTCATTGATAAATAGCATTTTTTTATAGAGTAGGCCTACTGGTGATGAATTCACTAGCCTTTGTACATCCAGGAAATATTTTGGTTTTGGTTTTGGAAGATGTTTTCAACACATACAGGATTCTAGGCTGATGTGTTTTTAACTTTTAAAATTTTTAAATCTTGCAGTACTTTAAAGATGTTATTCTGCTGTTTTCTGACTTGAATTGTTTCTGATGAGAAGTCTGCTAGTATTCTTATCTTTGACATGTATAAAATATTTCATTTTTTCTCTGGTTCTTTTTAAGATTTCTTTATCACTGGTTTTCACCAATTTGATGGTGATATGTCTTGCAGTTTTCTTTGATTCTTGAGCTTGGGTTTGTTGAAGTTCTTAGATCTATAGGTTTATAGTTTTGATCAAATTTGGGAAATTTTTGGTTATTTCTTTCTTCAGATATTTTTTTCTCTCCCCCCTTCCCTCTCACCTTTCCTGCAGGGACTCCAGTTACACATAATTTGCTTCTTGAAATTGTCCCACAGCTCCCTGATATACTTAGTTTGGTTTTGTTTTATTAAGTCTTATTTTTTGTGTGTTTCATTTTGGGTAGTTTTTATTGTTGTGTCTTCAAGTTCACTAATCTTTTCTTCTCTATTATCTAATCTGCTGTTTAATCCCATCTAGTTTCTTTTTTAAGTCTGATATTGTAGTTTCCATCTCTGGAAGTTCAAATTGAGTCTTTTATTTACATTTTTCATTTCTTTCTCATTACGTTTGTGCCTTTCTCTGCTTTCTTATGTGGAGTATATTTATAATAGCTATTTTAACATTATTATTGCTGAGTCTATCTGTGTCATTTCTGGATCCATTTCTATTGATTTTTTTCTTTATTATGTTTTCTTGCTTATTTGCATGCTTGATAGTTTTGATTGGATGCTGGACATTTTGAATTTTATGTTGTCATATGCTGGATTTTATTTTATTCTGTTTAGAAGGACTACAGCTGGCCTAGCTTTCAGGGTATACAGCATGTACTCTTTTCAAAGTACCATGGAAATATTTGGCTTCTCAGAATCACGATGCATTAGTTAGAAACCAAAGCAGAACAAAATCTCGCCTCATGCTCCATTTGAGGTAATAGATTTAAATCTGCAGACACAGAAATACCTGCATTTTTATCAGGAATTTCTTTTCCTTTCTGAAGAGCATGAGTGCTCACATTTATTCACTATTTAGTATATGCCAGACATGATCTGGGGCTTTGTATGTACATGACTTCATTTAATCCTTCTAGTAGCCCTGTTGTGTAATTGAAGGCCACTTCCTGACTTTTACCACCATTTTCTTTTCTTCTTCCATACTCCAGACATTTTAGTTACCTGTTTCACTGTCTCAGTGACCTAAGTTTTGTGCTAGTTATGTGTTGGGCCTCTTTTGAGAAAGAAAAAAACTTATCCTTGTTTGTTGACTCCCCTGTACTTAGCACAGTGCCTGACCATTATCACCTTTATTTCACAGATGAGTAAACTGAGGTTTCAAGTGGTTAAGTTAAATGTTTTAGTTAGGACTCCTGTGGTTGTAAAGTAACTGAAACCCAGCACAGATTGCCTTAACCAAAAAAAGGTTTTTAAAAAGGAAGAAATAAAGAAAGGAACTTTGTTGGCTCATGTTACTAGGGGAAAACCCAGGTGATTTCAGGTGTCTTTGCATCCAGGTGCTGTGTCGTCGGGGATCTGCTGCTCTGATCTCTTGGCTCTGCATTCCTGGGTGTTGGCTTAGTCTGGGGCAGGCACTTCCTCCCCATGTGGCAAGGGGGCAGATTTTCAGAAGCCCCAGGCTTACATACAGCAGCTTGCTCAGTTACTCACTCCTTGCTCAGAGGTTCTCTTTATCAACAATTCATGGGGAGTTGCCTGATGGTGTAGCGGCTTAAGGCTTCGGCACTGGTGCTGTCAGCGCTGCTGCCTGGGTTCAATTCCCAGCCAGGGAGCTACCCACATACCAAAAAGCAAAAAAAAAACAAAACCAATTCAAACCATGTCCCAGGTTGATCTCTATTGGCCTGACTAGATCACATGTCACTGTATATGTCAACTGAACCAAATCACTGTAGCCAAGATTGTGGAACACATAACATATCTGGGGTGAGGGACAGAAGTTACTAATAGTGACAGAGCTTAAAAGAAAGTTATTTTATCAGAAGAAAAGGCAACAGATGTTGGACAGGTAAAAACAGCTCCTACTTAATCAGCATGCCCAAGGTAATTCAGATAGTAAGAGGTGGAACTGGGATTCTGTAAATAACCTTGTCATCTGCCCACAACCTGGTGCACTTATCTATAAGTCAAACTGCCTCCTTATTAAGCTGCTGTTTATTGAATGCCAGCCTTCTAGGAGGTTACAGTTCTGGGGAAGTATGAGAAACACAAATAAAACAGTGAGAGAGAATTAAGTGCTGAATTGTGTGGTCCTATGACTCTTTTGAATTCAGAAGAGGATAGAGGTTTTTAAAATGAAAGGCATTGGAAAGATTATTCATGATAATTATTACTATTAAATTCTGAATTTAAAAAAATTTGAAGTTTGGCCAAAAACTAACTATGGATAAACTGTTTTCTCTCCTTAGTATTGGACCAAGTACAGACCTTTCTCCCACAGATGGCTCAGGCCAATGAGAAGCTAAGAAAAGAAATGGCCACTGCACCACCTGGTCGTTTCAATATTGAAAATATTGATGAGACTCATGGGAAAGTTATACAAATGGTAACTATGCCTTGTTTTCATAAAGTAAAATGACCAGTATGCCTCGTCACTTAAAAAGAGAGAGAACTTTTCCATTTTAGTTCCACAGTTCTTTTCCTTCGTGGAAAGTCAGTTTGTGTTTCTAATGCTGCATGGAACGTGGTGGTTGTATGATTAAGGATCTTCTGGGTGGTAAGCTTTCGTGGGTGAAGAGGAGGGATTTAGAGTCATGGGAGGGCTTTTTCAAGTCAACTATTACACTTGTTATCTGGAAGCATTAATTTACTAAATGTCCTAACTGGATTTTTTTCCTCCATCCAAGGCCCAAAGAGCTAATCCCAGTCTGATTCACGAGTGCAAAAATTAATGATGTGTTTAACAGAATACATTGTCTAACAAAATAGATTTACATGAACCCCATGGGAAAATTCTCTCTCGATTTGGGCTTGCATCTTACTTTTACCCTGGAATTCCCTTTATTTCTGGACAGAGCTGATACCATTTTTCATAATAATATCTAATTCACCAGTACAGTTGCTCAGCTCTACCTCTGGAATCTATCCCAAATCCAGCCACTTCGGACTGCTGCCACCCTTGGTCCGAGCCACTGTGGTCTCCCCTTTGGGCTGTGGCAGTAATTTCCCAACAGGTCTCCCTGCTTCCCCCTTTTCTTCTCTGGAGTCTGTTCTTCACATTGTGTGTGGCCCACAAGTTGGGAGCCTGATGGTGTCCCATCACATTTCTCATAAATTCAGAGGCCTTCAGGGGCCCGTCTTGTCCTGCCTCCAGCCCTCTCTGTGACCTCATCTCCCGCCCAGTCCCCTCCCTGACTGCCCTCCAGTTCAGTCCCTTTACGCCAGGCCTTTCACTCTGTGTAGATGGCGGACTCTTCCCCAGGTTTCTGCATCTTGACCCCTCCGGCTCTTAGCAGTTGTCGTCTCCTCAAGAGGCCTCCTTCCCCAGTGGCCCTTTTATTACCTTATCCTGCTCTGTTTCTTTATTTTAACCACCCCACACTATGTGCTATATGTGATTGTTGTGTGTTACCTTTCTTTCTCAGCTTGAACAGAGCTCAGCAGACAGACATTTTCTATAAAGGGCCAGATTGTGAACACTTGAGGCTTTGGGGACCATACTGTGTCACGATTGCTTGTTTCTGCCACGGTAGTGTGAAGGATGCTGTAGACCAGTGGTTCCCCACCTTCCTAATGCCACGACCCTTTCATACAGTTCCTCATGGTGTGGTGACCCCCATAAAATTATTTTCGTTGTTACTTCATAACTGTAATTTTGCTGTTATGAGTCGTAATGTAAAGATCTGATATGTGTTTTCCGATGGTCTTAGGCAACCCCTATGAGAGGGTCGTTCGACCCCCAAAGGGGTCACGACCCACAGGTTGAGAACCGCTGCTATGGACGATACTTAATGAATAGATATGTTTCATAAACCTTATTTACGGACCCTGAAATTGGAATTTCATGTAATTTTCATGTTCGCTGAAATTTTTTTTTTTTTACCACTTAAAAAATACAAAAACTATTCTAAGCTCATGAGCTAAACAAAAACAAGCTGCAGGCCGTGTTTGGCCTGCAGCCTGTCATTTGCCAAACCATGGGTTCCACAGAGGCACGGGTTTTGCTGTCGTTGAGTCTGCAGTACCGAGTATGGTGCCTGGCTCGCACTAACATCTGTTAATGTTTGCAGAGTGAATGTTGAGTGTGTTCAGGATAAATGGAATTGGGTTGTGGAGGACTTCTTAGACTGGGAGTCAACATAAATCATTCTGGTGGGCTCTGGACCTTAGAGAATAAAAGTGCCATGTGTATTAAAAATGTTACTTGTCCTTTGTGCTTCAGTATTGTGTGAAATGTTGGTTGTTCCCAATGTTGTTTTATTGCAACGTTTTAGGAAACTGCCCTGAAATAAATTTCCCACGTGGTATTTTTTGCAGGATGTGGCCTTGTTTG
This sequence comes from Lyroderma lyra, assembly GCA_004026885.1. Lineage (NCBI taxonomy): Eukaryota > Metazoa > Chordata > Mammalia > Chiroptera > Megadermatidae > Lyroderma > Lyroderma lyra. The sequence continues at coordinate 17,586 of PVJL010017531.1, forward strand.
AAATGAATCAGTCTGATTCAAAAGAAGAGGACAGTTCAGAAGAGGATTCACAGAATAGTTCACAGGACAGTTCAGAATCGGAAGACGAAGATGACAGCACCTCTTCTGAAGTCACCATAGATAACATTAAGCTTCCACATTCAGAAGATGGAAAAGGCAAGATAGAAGTTCTGGACAGTCCGGTCAGTAAAAAAAAGAAAGAGTGAAATAAATTGATCTCAGAAATGAGTGATAGATGCCTGTTAGTTCTGTGAAAAAGAATGTGGCTCGCTGGTTATTTTGCCTTTCAGGTATTTATGGTGCTTTTATGTCATATCAGGTGTATTTTGTTTAAAAGCTGACTTTTAAACAGTTGGAATAGGTCACATTTGGGGATTTTCCAAAAGCAGCTGCCTTTGAGTTAGTGCTGCAGAG
>PVJL010017532.1:0-17996 GCA_004026885.1 Lyroderma lyra
GTTTTGTTTTATAATCCAGTCTGCTACTCTGCCTTTTTATTGGTGAGTTCAGTCCATTAACATTTAGAGTGATGATCGATATGTGAGGATTTCCTGTGGCCATTACTTTTTTGTTATTGTTTTATTTTTGTTTCTTTCTTGTTGCCCCAACTCTATTCCATTTGTCCTGGTGTTTTGTTTCAGGTAGAAGAGCCTCCTTCAGGACTTCTTGAAGTGCTGGTCTTGTGCTGGTGCATCTCCTCAGCTTCCGTGTGTCTGAGAAGGTCTTTATTCCACCTTCATATCTGAAAGATAATTTTGCTGGATAATTTATTCTTGGCTGGAATTTTCTTTCTTTTAAAGTTTTGAATATTTGATTCCACTCTCTCCTGGCTTGTAGAGTTTCTGCTGTGGAGTCTGATGCCAGCCTGATGGGTTTTCCTCTAAAGGTTATATTTCTTTTTTCCCTGGATGCCTGGAGAATTGTCTGTCTGTCTTTAGTTTTTGACATCTTTAGTACCATGTGTCTTTGAGAAGATCTGCTAGGTTCCAGGTATCTATGAGACCTGTTTTCTTCTTGAATTTGGGTTTCCAGATCTTTCCATGGGTTTGGAAATTTCTTGTCTATGTTGTTCATAGAGTGCTCTGCTCCTTCTTCTAATCTTATTATCCTGATGTTGTTTTGTCTCATAGAGTCAGATAGTTCTTGCAAAGTTCTTTCAATCCTTTTGGTTCTATATTCCTTCTCTTCCTCTTTCTGAGATGTTTCCATGTTCTGATTTTCAATATCACTAATTCTTTCCTCCATCTGTTTGGCCCTGTTTCCTATGGCAGTTATTTCGTTTCTCACTTCTTTTATTGTATTATTTATCTCTCTAATTTCCATCTCAATCTTTTTTATGTTTTGAATTTCTTTGTTAAATTGTTTCTTTTATTCATAGATTTCCTTTCTTAGGTCATTCACCTCAGCTATGGTGTTCTGCCAGTATGTTTTCATTTCTCTCAGAGCCTTTAGAACAGCTACTTTAAATTCTCTGTCACTTGGTTCAGAAAATTCTAGGTCTATGAAACTCTTCTGGACATTTTTCATGTTCTTTCTAAGCAGCTTTAGATTCTAAGGAATTCATACTGTCTGCTGGTTTCTTCCTTTTTGGCATGATGGCTTCATGTTCTGCAGAGCCCAGGAGCCCTGATTAGTATTTTTGTGGTGTCTTGCTGTAGGGCAGACACTAGGTGGCACTGGGGGCCAAGTTTTCAGAGAGAGGAGTGGTGTTTAGGCCTTATCTCTTGTCTGTAGCCACATTTGGAGGCGGTGTATGTCTATCCATGGTCCCTCCCCTTCCTGCAGTTCTTTGGGGAGGCTGTAGGAGAGGGGAGAGGGCAACAAAAAGCATGGGGCAGCTCCACCTCTGGCCCTATCCTGGGGAAGCTGGGGGATGCAGACTGAGGCTGTTCTTTCTGGCTGGGGATAATGCTATCAAATCCTCCTTTCTTCCCTGGCCTGCTCCAGTGACCAGCCATTTGGGGCGGATGCACTGCGTGTGGGTGCCAGGTGCGCATGAGCCACAAGTCCAAAGCTATGGGCCTGATGTCACGGTCACTCGAAAGCAGCTGGCTTGCCTCAGATGTGGGCCAGGCACTGCTGCCCTGTAGAGGAGCCATGCACATGCATGCTGTGGGTCACGAGGATACCAGCAACTGAGGTGCTGTTTCTGGAGCCTCACCTCAGCCTGCAGCTGTTCAGAGTCCTTGCTCAGCCCTTTTGCTACTCAAGAGCTTCGGAGGCTGGCCCCCAAGCTCTGTCCCCAACATGCTGCTCTAAGGGACGGCTCCCCCACCATCTCCCACTATTCTGCTACTTTGCTGGCTTTTACTCTTGTTGCCTCTTGGTCTTTCCCCTCCTGTGCACCGTGCTGCTTCCAGATAGTCAGCATCTCTGCTCCCTCTCCTCTCTCCCGCTTGCCCCTTTCTCTCCAACCTTCAGGTGTTTTCTTGCAATGCGCGGATTTTTCAGCTGTCGTTGTGTCACTCAGGGTCCTCTTTCTTGGGTCCTGGATGGCTGTAGAACTGTGTTTTCTGGGAGGGGCTTTAGGGACCTCCTTCCCGGTTGCCATCTTGCTCTCCTCCCTGGTTTTTAGTAATTTCTTTATAGTTTTTATAGTTTATTACTAATATCATTAGGACTAAAGCCCAGGTCATCTCAAGGGAATGAGAAGACAAACTACAGATGGGGAGAAAATATTTGCAAAAGGCATATCTGATAAAGGACTGTTATCCAAAATGTATTAAGAACTCTTAAAACTCAACCATAAGAAAATGAAGAACCTGATTAAAAAGTGGACAAAAGATCTGACTGAACAGATACTTCACCAAAGAGGCGATGTGAATGGCAAATAAGCATATGAGAATATGCTCCACATCATGTGTCATTAGAGAAATGCAAATTAAATAATGAGATTCCACTACCTTTACTAGAATGGTGAAATTCCATTATGGACCAGGCAGTGTGAAAGTGCTTTTCCTACAGGAATTCCCTTAGTTTTCACAATACACTTGGGAGGATATTGCAGATGGTAATCTCATACTGCACCTGAGAAAACTAAGGCCCACAGAGGATAAATGAATTATACTAAAGTTATACTTTGTCTTAGCTTAGAGCAGGAGACAGGGGGTTGTCTGCAGGTAGTTTGTTTTTGCAGGTGTTCTCAGGGGACATGAATGGAAGGACAACAAAACTAACACAAGGTGGATTTTCTTGAATTGGTCATCACTCTGGGCCATGGGGGCTTCCCAGAGCTTTCTTCTGGAATCTTTTGAGGAGCTGGATAGAATGTTCCTCATAATTGTCTGCCTAAAAGAGAAAAGTAAAAAATTTGTTATGGGCTCTAGATCCCTGTGGTTAAGGTTACTATAAGGATATGTACATATGTGTGAATGACATAGATTCCCACAGTTGTCCTGGCATCCCTTGTCTCAGAAAAGCCTTGGGACAGACACTGAGAGATAATCAGTGAAGCCAAGGCAGTTGCCATCACTTTACAGCTGAAGTTTGAGCTAAGAAGATGCGAGACCAGGCACAAAATAAGGACCTGACTTTTAGGTGGTAGAGTCGGGTTTGAACCATGCCTGCCAAATTCCAAAGTCCACATTTTTCCTTTTCTCTAAAGTAGTCAAGGAAGTTACACAGGCTATCCTCACAGTTATTTTCCACTGGAAAATCCAATTCAAACCATTGACTGTTTCCAAAGTTTAGTTTCTTATTTGCTGCTGTCGCTGCATCTGTCACATTCTGACATCCACAAGTACTTGGGATGTCTTGCTTTGCATTTAGTGGCATGGTGGCCACTAGGTGGCGCTTCCAATCCTCAGCCTGTTTGAGATGGCAAAGATGTGTGGGCTGTCAGACAAGTCAGAGTGTAGGATGCACTTCGGCAACCATCGAGTTGTTTATTAATAGAGCAAGTAACTTTTATGAGCCCTTAATAAATAGAATTCTAAAATAACCTTTAGAACATCATGCTAGAATAAATAGTATATTTTTACTTCCCACTGCTGCCTTTCTATAAAGATGTTCTCTGATAGTCTTTCAAAAATAACCTTACTGTCACCAGCTTTTGCAAACGGTAGATTTGGGAGTTTGCAAGTTGACTTGCAGGCCTCTAGAGAAGTCTTTCTCAAGGTGTGGACTAAGGCATGAGAATCTCTTTGGGTACAAATTGAAACAGATTCCTGAGATTTTCCTCAAACCTGCTGTGACAGGATCACTGGGTAATCTGCATTTTTACTCACACATCAGGGGATTTTTGCAGCCTAATTGCCAACTCTTGATTACATTGGTCATCTTTCTCTGAAGGGCTAGTGCATCAGGAGGCCATTCTTAGTGGTATTGCTTGTCGAATTGGTACTAATACCCTCTGAAATGAATTATATAATATGTGTTAAAATGTATAAGGTTACAGTTTGGAATCTGCTCCTGTTCTCAGTATCTTTTCTAAAAGCTAACCGTGAGTCAGGGTTGGATTGCCAGTTGGTCACCTGATTCTTATGCTTAGAAGCTCTCCAAGTTGGAGCAAGGCAGCTCACCCTCAGGAGAAGCTAACTTCTGGCCACATAGTGGGGAGAGTTTTAGTTACATAATAGACATCTTGGTTTTACTCTGTCAGCTCCAGTCTCAGTTTCCTGGTTTCTAGGAGTTCCCAGGAAAAGTCCATGCCTGAGACTGTAGCTGCCAAAGTCATTGTGTTGACCAGACAGGGGCTCTGTGGAGCCAGAGGACGGAGGCTCTGTAGTTCTCTGCATGCTGGAAGCCAGGAGCGCAGTGGCTGACCAAGCTGGATGCCAACCCCTCTGAGCCCTGGTCCCCTTCCCTTAGTTGGGTTAGGCTGCACAGCAGCCACCCCTCCCCGATCCCGCCATAGTCCAGGATTCTGTAAACTCTGGCAACACAGGTAGTCAGAACTGGTTTTGTAATTAAAAATGATTCCCTAAGGTTTTCTTAAGATTCTACTTCTTTTTCCTTTTTGGTTTGTTTGTTTTAATGAAGAACCAAGATAACACAATTTGGGAGAAACTATAAGATACTTTGCTTTTTGTCATAGTTGCTAGAATTTATGATAAAGTAACAATAATATTTCTGCAGACTAACAAGTTGGAAAGCAGTTACAGTCAAACCTTGGTACTCGACGGCTTCGAAACATGTCCAATTTGGATGCGATGCATGTGAAAATTTTGTGCCGGTACTTGTCATTCGGTACGCGATGCCCAAGCTAGAACTTGTCGGTGTGGATGGCCTCGTGACTTGCCGTTCTTTCCAGCCAAAACAAGGGGTCACGCATTAGTCACACGGTAGCTCTTGTCTTGTGCACATCCCTTTGCGATCTTATCTTAGCTTCTGTGGTCATTTTGTGTATTTTTGGTTTGGGAATGCATTAAATTTGTTTACATAATTCTTTATGGGAAAAAATTTTGTTTAGTACCCGTCATTTTGGGTACTTGCCGGGCCTCCTGGAATCAATTAACGACAAGTACCAAAGTATCGTATTTTGAATTGAAAGTTGAGTCAAGTACAGGTGTTGAGCTCAGTGGGTTTACAGCATTCTCAGGACATGTGATCCTCAATTGCCCTTTCCAGATAAAGACTTAACTAAGTGGATGAGTAAAGATTCATGTAGCTGCCTTTCAGACCCTGGCAGGGGTTGCAGTAACCTTGTCAATAAACCTGCAACCCAGAGCCTTATTATATAGGTAATACCCAGAAGTTTTGTCCTTTTTTAAAAAAAATTTTGCTAGAAATAATAGCTACTATGTATCAAGCTGTTACTATGCACCAGGAACTGTAGTAAACATTTAATACATTATTTAAGTTCTTTACAACCATCTTTGAAGTCATATTATTGCAGATGAAGAACCTGAGGCACAGAGAAGTTAAGTAACCTGCCCAGGTTCAAAGAGCTAGGAAGCTCTTTCCTCTGTGCTTTTCCTTGGCCCACTGTGGTTCCCAGACCAGCAGCCGTCAGCATCACCTGAGAACTTGTTAGAAATGCTAATTCTTGGGCCTCATCCCAGAGCTACTGAATTTAAAACCCTGAGAATGATGCCCCAAAACCTGTTCAAGGGAGTTCCCTGGTGGTGTAGTGGCTTAAGGCTTCGACGTTGGTGCTGTCAGCGCTGCGGCCTGGGTTCGATTCCCAGCCAGGGAGCTACCCACATACCAAAATGCAAAAAAGAAAAAAAAAAAAGAAAAAAACAAACAAACAAAATCTTCCAGGTGATTCTTATACAGACAACTTGTGGACCATTGAACTAGGGTATTTACAAGATCCCAGATAACCAACCGCTAAGTTGGATCCTAAAGGTCCTAAATAACATAGGCGACTGGGGAAAGGAGAGGCCTAATGAGCTAGAGTACTACAGGAAGGTTCTTGGAGGAGCTGGGCCTAAATGTAGGTCCAGCAGGACAGGTAGAATCAGGAAGGGTGGAGGAGAATGAAGAGAACACAGAGAAAAATAACACACAAAAAGCACGGGAAGGGGAGGTGATTGGATTTGTTGCAAGAGTGTTGGGGAGTTGACTAAGCGAAGCAGAAAGGAAGTTGGGAAAGAGTGAATGATGCTTCATAGGTTTTTTACAAGTGGGTTTTGTTTTTGTTTTTGTTTTTTTAAATATCTGTTCATGGAAGGAGTTTGGATTTGCTGCAATGAGCAATAAGGAGCTATTGTAAATGTTTGAGCAGGGGAGTGATCCATTTTTGCCTAGGAAACTAGGAAAAGAATATGGGAAAATGGAAAATTTTCTGTGCATTTATGTTTCAGTGACAACAGCAGGGGTAAATATTAATGCAAAAAGTGTGGATGCATACACATGCGTGCATGCGTGTGTGTGTGTGTGTGTGTGTGTGTGTGAATTGTTGGGACGGGGTAGCTCCTTCCATGGACGGCTCCCTCAAATGATGCTTGTAAGGAATCAGGGAGTGGCAGGCAGGATGTTGGCTAATTTGCTAAGACACAATTTTGCTCATTGTCTATGTCTATTCCTTATTTGGGGTAATAAAAGGCCATTACTGATCTGTAGTAACCTCTATTCATCTCAAATCATCCAGCTGTCCTCACATAATGTAGGCAAGAGTAGAGATGAGGGAAAACTGTGTTGAGATTCAGTTTCCGGGGATTTCTTAAGAAGATATGCAAATTGACACTTGTTCTACTTACACACTGCAAGAATAATTTCCATTTCTAGGGAAATGTTCAGTACAAATATTAATCTCATAGTCTTTCTCCTTCAAAGAACTACATGGAATCATCTGTACATGTTACTGCTGACAGGAAACAACTTGTAATGAAATATTCTCTTATATTGTGCTGTGGTTTGGAAATGCAGAGAGTAGTGATTCTCAAATAAAAGAATGTAATTTTAAAGACTGAATTACACCTCTGTGAGCTGGATATCAGGGTGTGGAATCAGGCAGAACTGGATCTGGAGTTTAGGACCTCTACTTAATTAGCTGTGTGGCCTTGGGCAAGTCACATTTCTCCAAACCTCCAGAGAAATAAAAATAATGAACCTTGGAGAGTTGTACAAAGACTTAGAAATGATGTATATAAAGCAGGTAGCATATTGGGCATGCTGGAGGCAAAGTAATGATAATCAGGATTATCTAATATACTTAATTTTGTGTTCTCCTTAAATGGAGAAAATGTCCCATCTTTTTCTTTGGCGGGGATGGGGGTGGGTGGAATCTGGCCTTACATCTTTAACACCCCTGAAGTATTGAAGATGACTTGCAGTGATTTGATTTGACCACATTTGTAAGATAAATTCCTAGATGTGGGGTTGCTCAGCCTATGTATATGCATTTATAATTTTGATAAATATTTTCAAATTGGTTCCTGTGGGGCTTATGTCCATTTATCTTCTTACTAGCAAAGTATATGAGGTTGGCAGATGTTTTTTGAACACTGCCGGGTGACATCTTCTTTGTGCAAGCTTTCCAACATGTCTATAAATCCTTTGATGTACCTCTCATGGAGAGGTGGGGTCTGTGTCCCTGCCCTCTGAATCTGGTGGGCTGTGACTGCTTTGACAAATGGTTGTTGCAGAGGTGAGCCTGTATGATTTCTGAGGCTATGTCATAAAAGGCTATGCAACTTCCACCTGGTTCTCTTGGATGCTCACACAACGGAAGGCAGCCCTGCTGAAACCAGCAAGTTGGAGAGGCCACAGGTAGGTGTTACCAGAAAATAGGTTCTTGATGTCATCACAGAAAACAATTCAAGGATGCACCAAATAAGCCAAGCAAGCAAAGACAAACAAGCAGTGGATTTTTTTTTTTTTTAAAAAGGAGACAGTACACTCTCAAAATCGTGTGAGAACAGATAGGCTTAGAAGAGCACCTGACCCAGGGAAAAAAGAGGCTTTGGATTTTATACAGGGGTTCTCAACCTTCGTAATGCCATGACCCTTTAATACAGGTCCTCATATTGTGGTGACCCCCATAATATTATTTTCGTTGTTACTTCATCACTGTAAGTTTGCTACTGTTATGAATTGTAATGTGAATATCTGATATGTGTTTTCCGATGGTCTTAAGTGACCCCTGTGAAAGGGTCATTCGACCCCCAAAGGGGTCATGACCCACAGGGTGAGAACCGCTATATTAGAATGAGGGTGCAAAATATTCAAGATTTAGGGGTGGCGTTATAGGCGTTCCCAGGCAGGTACTCACTAACCACTCCTTCCCATCAGGAGGCAGGATTCCCTTGTCCTTATTTGGTTCTTGTTGGAACTGTCATGGTGACACAGGAGGTGGAGATTCTTCCCTGGCTGCAGTGCTAATAACACTACGATTTATTATAATCAGCTGAAGTTCACCTTGAGTGACAAGATGGCATCCTGGATCTGTTCTCAGCCACTAAAGTCTAGTTCTGGCTGGTCTGGTAGCTGTACCTTTTCTTAAGAATGATTTCATCTCCTCCTTCCTTTGTCTGTCTCCCCTTAGGCCCTCCTTCCTTTCCTCTCCACTCTCTCCCTGCAGCCCTATTCTTTCTGCCTATTCTAACATAGACGCTCCAAATGACAGCCCAGCTGAACTCCCAGTCACAGAAAGGACTAACTGTTGGCCACGTCAGGGAGGGAGGCATCATGGTCGGCCGGGACAATGGAGCCTTTAGGTGACCACAGCCTCAGCTGACATCTGACTGTAACTGTGTCAGAGACCTCATCTGCACCAGACAGGAAACTGCCAGACAAGCCCTTCCTGAATCCCCAACCCACAGAACTATGAGCACAATAAATGGTTGCTTCAAGCCAAGCTTGTCCAACACACGGCCGGCGGCCAAACACGGCCCAGGACAGCTGTGAGCGCGGCCAACACAAATGTGTAAACTTTCTTAAAACATTATGAGATTTTTTTTGAGATCTATTTTTAGCTCATCAGCTATCATCAGTGTTAGTGTATTTTATGTGTGGCCCAAGACAATTCTTCTTCTTCCAATGTGGCCCAGGGAAGCCAAAAGATTGGACACTCCTGCTTTAAGCATTTAAGTGTTGAGTGTTATAGAGCAGTAGTATGTGGACACTCACAGTAGTTCTTGAACTTCCTTAGCCTCCCCAGAAAATATTTCAAATGAAGGTTCCAGGGCTTTACCAGGGTTAGATGCAGTGTCTGGCTTACTGGTCCAACTCCAGTCCTTTCCAGCCCAAGAAAATGTGGAAAAAGTGAATAAGAATTACATTATTACAGGGATAGCCTTGAATTAGCACTAGCTTAAAAATTTAAGTTATTCATTTGTTAATTGCAATAATTCAGCTACTACCTGGGAGGCAGTAAAAGGATGCAGGGGCCCTTCTCTGGGGCCCAAGAGAGCTTGGTGTGAAAATTTGGAAAAGATATTTCATACTCTCTGACTTTCAGTTTCTTTATCTGTATTGTTAACACTTAGCTCATGGAATTCTTGATGTATTAAATCATATAATGTAGGAAAGATGCACAGTAGTGATTGTCTCAATATACAGTAGTTAGCTGAGATAGGAGGAAGAAGAGTTTCTTATCACTGCTGCCCCTCTAGGCTGTGTGGCCCTTGGGGCTGGGCCCGGCTAGACGTATTACTGACCGCCACTCCCTGTAGTAATATTTCTGTAAAACTAGTATTTACGTCCTCTTCAGTGGTTGCCTTGCTTCTACCTTTGCCCCCATTTGTCTCTTTTCTGCCTTGCAGGCAGAGTGATTGTAAGTTGGATCATGTCATTTCTTTGCTTAGAGTCCTCTGAGGGATTCCCTGTCATCCAGGGTCAAAGTGAGAGTCCTTATTATAACTCACAAGACCCTCCATAGGACCTCATCTGATACTCTTCACCTTACTCACTGGGCTCCAGTCACTTAGACCCCCTTGCTGTTCCTTGAGTCCCCCAGGGCCTCCACAGTCTGTTCTAAGGATTGTGCCCTGTCGGAAGTACCCAGCAGAGGGGGCCGAGAAAGCTGAAATCAAGCCTGGGTGGTACTTACCATGCTGTGCTCCTGGCATGATCGATACCAAGGTGTCTTACTGCCTGGCAGCAGTCTGGACCTCTCAAAGTGTGCTCCTGCCCCAGGGCCTTTGCACTTGCTGTTCTGTGGACTACCTTGCTTCAGAATATATGACTTCCTTTAGGCTTTTACTTACATGGTACCTTATCAGAGAAATCTCTGTCCCCTATGGAAGCAGTAACCCCCACACCCTTTGCCCTGCTCTGTCTTTTTCCGCATTATGAATTGCTATCTGACATATACTGTATTTATTTATCTGTGCTGTCCCCACTCTAGACAATGATTCTGGAAGAGTAGGCCCTGGACCTGAAACATCAGCCTCACCTGGGAACCTGTTGAAAATGCAAATTACTCAGCCTGCCCAGCACTGTAAAGAGCATTAATTATGAACCCAAAATAGACTTTAATAATTCTGACAGGACAATCACAAAGTGACAATCATGGCAGTGCATCATGTGAAGGGTGTGCCCAGTAAACACCCTGTGCAGATAACTCCAGACATAGGGTGGAGTGTGACCATCCTGACAGCTTTATCAGACGGCAGATGAGCTTTGTCGAACTGCAGATGGGTGCACCACGCCCAGTCTTAAACATAAACCAGAGCTCTCTGTCGGCTCATCCCTCAGTCCTGCCTCAACAGACGGGCTGACAGCTGCATCTGCACTCAGTCCCAGATGGAGCCCTTGAAGCCTTGCCTCCTGACCATCTCACCAGCCTGGCCTTATCCTAGGTGCTATGCACCCGAGCACCATAGTCTTGCTGAACACAAGACTCTCTCTTCCACCCTTCTTTTGTAACACTTCGTTGTTTTGCCTAACCCTACTGCTTACAAATCTTTGTGACCCTCTTGTGTGGAATCCCTCTACCTCGGCTCCCCTCTCCCTCAACTATTGGAGGCTATCCTCTGGCCAGAGCCTTGGTTAATGCCCATGGCAAACTGAGCCAGTAGGACTAGATCCATGGTTTTGTTCTGATAAAGTCTGACGTTGTAGAAAGACACAAATGTGTGAGACTGCTATTTTGATATTTGCATCCCTGTCACAAGAATAGGCATAGTCAGCAGGATGTTGCCATGAAATATTACTCTAATTGATTTTTAACTATAAAAATTTCCTTTTACTATTCAATGAATACTTAAGGTTTCCACACAAGACAGGTTAACTAAGGTATTAACCTATACTTGCATTGAAACTAAGATTCTTAAAATTAGAATTCATCCATTTAGCAATCTGGTTAAATCTATTATATGGGTCTGAATAGATTAATTTTTGAAATAGCTGAGAGAAAGGAAGAAAAATTAAGACTAAACATCTTTAAATATCACTGGTTGGTCTGGTAGTGGAAAAAAACAGGAGGTTATTTGGTGGTATAAACTTGCAACTAATCTTTCTTGAAAATGTCTAGGGCATTCAAGAAACATTTTAACTAAAAGACCCGAGGCCAATCTCCCAGTAGAGGACCCTTGATACCCTACTGAGGAAATTGTTAAAAAAAAAAAGGTACCTACTAAGATCATTGATGATGTCAGTCTAGACTTAAAAGTCCTAGGAATGTAAATCCCTTAATGACAAGTGATGAGAAAAACAAGGTTTCAGCTATGCTGCTGAAAACCATTTCTCAGATAGACAATGACACACAAAAAGGAACACCCCTGGCACAAAGAGTACTTAAGTCAGTAAGAAATAGGCCTGTGGATCATGATGTTCGACCCCAGGACTCCATTCCCAAGGACGAAGGTGATAATGAGTGTCCCTGGGGTGGAGGTGGGGGGTTAGCTCACACCAGGCCATCTGTAGTCAGGAAAATGAAAATAGATTATAAACATGGACAAGGGCAGCCCACACAAGTAATTGAAGGAACAGAATATTCCAGGGTAGAATTACAAAATATGAGAATTCATTATAGTCAGAAAGAAATGCCAAATGTAGAATGGCCACTCAAGATATGGGACTTGGGAGCCAATAGTATACAATTATCTGGATCTGAAATGCTTTAGGTTAGTTCTTGACTGAAAATCCACAATTAAATAAACACATCATGATGCTAATGCAGGCCAATCCAGCCAAAGTAGAGACATTTTGGGATTGGATAACTAATTGATTGGAGAAGAGTTCACCCATACTTAGAGCCTACTAAGTTTGGTGACAGTTTAAAATAGAGAGACTTAAAGCAAGGACAGAAAGTTATCAGAAAATTAGCCATTCTAGTGCCAGCATATGATACAAAGAGAAGATAAGACTACACTTTTCCACATACCTGCAACTAATTACTTTAAAAGAACCATTCTAATAAGAACTCCAGAACATTTTAGATTGCCTTATGCAAATACTTTAGCAACAGCACAAATCATGCAGGGCATGCTAAATGTCTTTAGACTAAATGCAGGATTACAAGGGACCCATAAAGTAACATTCAATTCAACAAAATTTATTTTCAATACACAAAGATTTAACAATTTTAGGCAAAACTTTAAACCCAGATTTATTAAAAAAAAACACAAACCCTCATCATAATCCTAGAGCTTTTAGGCCCTTTAGACCAATATTTCATAATATCAAACCAAGGAACCCATTTCTTTCACCAAATGGGAATAGAAAATCTTTTAGACATACCAGAGGGCATGAGATATGAGGACAGAAGGAACACTCTGTACTCACAAAGGAATCCTAGACAAAATCAGGACAGACCACAATTCCAAAATAATAACAGATTTAATTCAAAACAACAACTTCACCTGAAGATTTTTCTCAAAGAACTATTAATAACACAGACCTGGACAGCCTTGGTCAAGCTGCCCGGTGACAACGGACCATAAATATTGGTATATAAACAGGACAATACTCATTATACTATACATTTTTAGTAGATAATAGATCACAAATACCAATAATTAAATATCCTACTATACCCAGTATAAACCACCACTGCATAGGAATTTTAGAATTAGGAAATAAAATTTCACAGGGACAACATATTAAAGCTTGTATCTTACTATACAATGAAGAGCCCTTAATACACATGTTCTATGCTAATCTTATTCTAGAAAACATAATTGGAATGAAATTGATATCTAAAATTTTTAATTATTGGTATCCTTTGAAGAAATTTAAAAATTCAAAAATTTGCAATTTAGTGCAAGTACAAATTGAGCCAGTTATATTACCTAGATCACATAAGCCTACATTCACTTAAAGGATATAAGGAAATATCTCAAAAAATACAGGGTTTGCTTAAGGAAGACATTATTGAACCTACTAGATCTAATTTGTCCAATAGCCCTCTATGGCCAATATTAAAACCCAGTGTAGACTATAGACTTACTTTAGATTATAGAAACCTAAACAAAGAATCACCTAAATTAGAAGGAGTTCTACCTGACACTGAGGAAGCTATTAATAAAATTACTCAAGCTAATGACAAATACTATGTTGCTATACACATGTCTGACATATTCTTTCCCATATCCCTACACATAAAATCTAGGGAATATACTACTTTCCCTTGGGAAGGCAAACAGTAGCGATTTAAAGGATTGCCTCAAAGTTACCTCAATAGCCCAGTAATAGCTCATTCTATTCTTATAACCCATATTGATGCAACTAAATATTCTATTATTATCCTCTCAGATATAGATGATATTTTTATGGCTCATGAAGATAAAGACATTTTAGAAAAAGAAAAACACCAGCTAATCCAGGACTTGAGGGCCAGGGAATGGACAATTAATTATGATAAAACTATAGGCCCAGCCTCTGAAGTTTAAAATTTTTAGGCATTACATGGTCACCTGAAGGCAGACAAATACCCCAGAAAGTTTTAGATAAGATCCAACATATTGCCTCTCCAAAAAATAAACAAGAAGCTCAAAGATTGATTGGACTCTTTGGGTACTGGAGACAACACATTGCATTTCTTACAGTAATCTTAAAACCTATTTGTGTGGTTACTAGAAAAGCAGACAATTTTGAATGGGGCCCTCCCTAAGAGGAAGTCCTAAACCCAGTCAAAGAGTACATACAAATCTTTAGTACTTTTCAATATCCCACAAATGGGAAATTACTATTTTGACATGCTGATACCTAGAGATGATCAATGGACACTTAACACCTATTCAGTCCAACATCCTATCTACCATAACGTCAGAAGGCTAGATTCCATATTACCTATCTTTACAACTAAGAATACCAACTTTATAGTTGTTATGTTGAGGGATCCTCACCAGGACCTAGTATCATACACAGAGGATGCTATAACAACACTATTTTTATGAGAACCTTTCATTTTAACCCAGCTTGGACATGTGGCCTCACATGACCACCTCCTAGAATTCTTGTACCCAAAACCTTTGAACCTATTCTCACTAATCCTATTAGGATCATACACCAACTGACACCAAGAAAGATAAAAATTGACCTTAGTTAGGATCAATTTAATATCTATTCTCTTATGCCTCAACAACTTGATATCCAATATTATGATTCTTTGGCATTATCTGATTTGCCCCTGCTTGATAAAACCTACCTTAGAAAACCCCTGCAGTTTGCCACAGCCTTTGGTATCATTACTAACTTAGTCGTTGAAGGCATTCAAAAAGCTGAAATTCAAAAAATTAAGACTCAGTTATTCAACTTCGAACATTCTGTACACTCTCTCTGTTTAGAAAGGCATTGTTGACTTACAAGTTCAAGTGTTCCCAGCCATGGCCAAAATACATCAAGTTCTAACATACTTCTTAGAAATAGAAACTTACAATAGAGAATTTCAGTACAATATCCACCATAAGTTTGATGTACTCAAGACTAATGTATTAGTCTTAAGAGATACTCTTGTCTATGTAGAATTGAGACAAGCCTGTGATGAAGTACATACTTTGCTACAAATTGCCTGGCAAGATATTGGAAATCTACACTGCTATTCATCAGTTAAATCTAAACCCTCAGTCTGGTAATGCTAATGGTGACTTAGAAATCGATGTCTTAGATCTAAGATGTGGCTGATCTATACTAGCCTATTAGATTAAAAGTATGCCACACATTGTTGATAATCTTGCTTTCTATCCATTTGAAACTTCATTTTATGTTGATGGATACCTGTTACCTAGGGATCTTGCATTTAAATAATGCAAATGTATTTTCTGTACAATTACTGAATTCCAACCTTCTGTACAACTGTAGAAACTGCTATCAATAACATAATGGTGGTTACAATCTTGTTGAATTTCATTGATAATATGTTCTAGAGATATGTGTATTACCTTCTTTAATCTTACTAATAAGAATAATACTTCAATACATATACATAATGAATTTATCAAACTCCTTGGTGTTACTAATATCACTTTACACTTCAAATAATGTTACTCATTCTAGGTCATCCACCTTTATTGATGAAATCACATACAGAGACTTCCTGCACACTTATCATACTAAGATCAAAGAAATACCATGGATTCAGACCACTGAAATTGATAAGCACGTAAAAAATAATATTAACTCATTGGAAAAATTGCATAATATCACCAAACAAGAAATTATAGCTTTAGGCAAATAAACTACTAACATCCGCAAAACCCAATTAGTACTTAATACCAACAGGTTAATCAAACATGATCTTCATACTTTAAACTAACCATGCTCTTTCTGGCAACTTATTTCTAGATCTTTTACATGTACTGTTTGTGAGGGATCTTGGTCTGATTGGAATCTCATTAATTAAATTAAATCTGGTTGGCACAATATTACAAGCACTCTTTGGAAATATACTTAGGGACTTGTTATATTTGTACTCTGCATCTTTCTTGTGAATTTTGCTTTGAAATGTTGATTTAGATTAATGTGTAACTGCCAGCTTTGCAAAGCCAGGTCTAAGCAATAATAGATATGTAACCACATAATATTCTTATCTTATTCTGCTTGTATTTTTAATTTCTTTTATTTTTTTAAAGTAAGATAATTTAATTGTGTTTTATTTTAACAAAGGCTATTTTAACAAAACGTTTAGGTTTACTAATAGGAGTTAAGGTTCTTTCTGCTCACATTTGAAACAATATTTACTTTCAGGAAATAAACTGGGTATTAAATTAAAAAGTGGAATCTTTATCAATCATTGTCTTGTTAGCAACATTTCCAAGGCTTTACATCCATCCAAGTATTTTCTTGTGGTAGGAATTTGAATATTCTGTTTTTCTCTTCTCCAGGTTCTTTTGGATTCTATCAGTTGCTGTTTTATTTTATTTATTTATTTATATGTGGGTAGTTCCCTGGCTGGGAATCAAACTCAGGCCACAGTGCTGATAGCGCTGAAGCCTAGCCACTACACCACTAGGGAACTCTGTCAGTTGTTGCTTTAAAGACTTTAGGATGAACATATGAGTCTGTTTGATTTGAAGTACCTGTTTTCTTCTATACAGTTTGTTGTTTTGGGTCTTACATGAAGGTCTTTAATCCATTTTGAGTTTATTTTTGTGTATGGTGAGAGTTCATAGCTCAGATTCATTCTTTTGCATATGTTTTTCCAGCTTTCCCAGCACCACCTACTGAAGAGGCTGTCTTTTCCCCACTGCATATTTTTTGCTCCTTTATCAAAAATTATTTGTCCATAAATTTGTGGGTTTATTTCTGGATTTTCAGTTCTGTTCCATTGGTCTATGTTTCTGTTTTTCTGCCAATACTAAGCTGTTTTGATTATTGATGCTTTGTAATATAAATTTAAGTTGGGGAGTGTAATACCGCTAGCCTTATTCTTTTTATTTAGTGTTGCTTTGGCAATTCCAGGTTCCATATAAATCTGATAATTCTTTTACCTATTTCACAAAAGTATGATTGTGGGATTTTGATAGGAATTACATTAAATCTGGAGATTACTTTGGGCAAAATGGCCATTTTAACAATGTTAAGTCTTCTTAGCTACGAACAGAGAATATTTTTCCATTTCTTTGTGTCTGCTTCAATTTCTTTCAAAAGTGTCTTATAGTTTTTCATGTATAAGTGTGTCATGTTCTTTGTTAATTCTCAGGTATTTCATTCTTCTTCTTGTGATAGCAAGAGGAATTGACTCCCTCATTTCTTTTTCTGAGGATTTGTTGTTTGTATATAGCAATGCTGTTGATTTTTGTGCATTGATTTTGTATTCTGTGACTTTACTGTATTTATTTATTGTTTGTAATAGTTTCCTGGTGGAATCTTTGGAATTTTCTATGTAAAGGATCATGTCATCTGCAAATAGTGACAATTTGACCTTTTCTTTCCCAATTTGGATATCTTTTCTTTCTTTCTCTTGCCTGATTGCTGTGGTTAGAACTTTCAGTACCATATTGAATAGCAGTGGTGACAGGGGGCATCCCTGTCTTGTTCCTGATTTTAAGGGAATAGGCTTCAGCTTTTCCCCATTCCGTATGATGTTAGCTGAGGGTTTGTCATATATGGCCTTTATTATGTTGAGATACTTTCCTTCTATACCTATTTTATTTAGTGTTTTGATCGTAAATGGATGTTGTATTTTGTCAAATGTTTTTTCTGCATCAATTGATATGACCACATGGTCTTTATCTTTTATTTATTTATGTGGTGTTATCACATTGATTGATTTTCATATGTTGGGAGAGAAGACAAGATGGCGACTGGAGAGGAGGTTCCTAAAGCCTCTCCCAGAAAACACAATTGAACGGCCGACCAGGAGCCAAGAAAGCGGACCCTGAGTGACAAACCGGCTGCTGAGAAATCCACAAATCGCAAGTAAACCTGAAGGCTGGCGAGAAAGGGGCGAGTAGGGGAGAGGGAAGGGAGCAGAGACCGACAACGCGGGACGCGATCCCTGCTGACTATTCGGAGCTGCGCAGTTTGGGGGAGGGGAGAGAGACTGGGAAGCTGGGGACGGAAGGAGTTTGGGAGCCAGCCTCTGGAACTTTTGAGTGGTAGAAGGGCTGAGCAAGGACTCTGAACTGCAAAGATAACACCCCAGCTCTAAGCCCCCTGGAGACCTACACAGGGCTGCAGT
>PVJL010017533.1:0-17995 GCA_004026885.1 Lyroderma lyra
TGAGCTGTTTCCATGTTCTGGTCTTCAATATCACTAATTCTTTCCTCCATCTGGTTGGTCCTGTTTCCTATGGCAGTTATTTCATTTCTCACTTCTTTTATGGTATTATTTATTTCTCGTATTTCCGTCTCAATCTTTCTTATGTTTTGAATGTCTTTGTTAAATTGTTCTTTTTGTTCACAGAGTTCCTTTTTTATGTTGTTTATATCCTTTTTTATGTTATTTATCTCAGCTATGGTGTTCTGTCTATAGGTCTTCATTTTCTCACAGTCTTTAGAATGGCAGCTTTAAATTCTCCGTCACTTAAGTGAGTCCCTTCCAGTTGTAACAGGCTATCTTCTAGGTGAATTTCATGTTCTTTCTGAGGAGTTTTAATTTTTAAGGAATTCATCCTGTCCGCTGGGTTCTTCCTCTTTGACATGAGGGCTTTATGTTCACTGCCCAGATTATTGCTTTTGTGGTGTCTTGCTGTAGGGCGGACACTAGGTGGCGCTGGGAGTCAAGTTTTGGGGGAGAGGGGGCTGTTTGTTTCTTGTTTCTGATCTCCTACTGCTTTTGGAGGCTATGGGCATATATCCTGGGGAGAGGCCAACAAAAGGCTTTTGGCCCTTTGCTGGGGAAAATCAGTCTTCCCAGCCCTGATTCAGTACCTGGCTGTCTAAAGGCTCACACTGCTTTCGGAACTCTGGGTTGCACGAGGAAGTGCCCGCTCCATAAGTCCAAACTGTGGGCCTGGCCTGAGACAGCAGGGTCGCCTTTCCAGCAGGCTGGGAACAGGAACTGCAGCCCTGTGTGGGTCTCCAGGGTCTTAGAGCTGGGGTGTTATCTTTGCAGTTCAGAGTCCTCGCTCAGCCCTTCTACCACTCAAAATATCCAGAGGCTGGCTCCCAAACTCCTTCCGTCCCCAGCTCCCCAGTCTCTCTCCCCTCCCCCAAACTGCGCAGCTCCGAATAGTCAACAAGGATCGAGTCCTGTGTGGTCCGTCTCTGCTCCCTTCCCTCTCCCCGACTTGCCCCTTTCTCGCCAACCTTCAGGTGTTTACTTGCGATTTGTGGATTTCTCAGCAGTCGGTTTGTCACTCAGGGTTCTCTTTCTTGGCTCCTGGACGGCCGTTCAATTTTGTTTTCTGGGAGAGGCTTTAGGAATCTCCTTTCCAGTCGCCATCTTGTCTTCCCCCCTCTGCAATTTTTTAAATAAAGGATCATGACATCCACAAATAGTGACATTCTGACATCTTATTTCCCAATTTGAATACTTTTTTTTCTTTTTTCTTTTTGGTATGTGGGTAGCTCCCTGACTGGGAATCGAACCCAGGCCGCAGCGCTGACAGTGCCAGCGCTGAAGCCTGAAGCCACTGCACCACCAGGGAACTCCCAATTTGAATACTTTTTATTCCTTTCTCTTGTCTGATTGCTGTGGTTAGAACTTCCAGTACTATATTAAATAGCAGTGGTGACAGGGGGCATCCCTGTCTTGTTTGTGATATTGTTTGTGGGGAGTAGGCTTCAACTTTTCCCCATTCAGTATGATGTTAGCCAAGGGTTTGTCATATATTACCTTTATTATGTTGAGATACATCCCTTCTATACCTATTTTATATAGTGTTTTGATAATAAGTGCATGTCGTATCTTCTTGAAGGCTTTGTTGCATCAATTGAAATGACCATATGATCTTTATCTTTGATTTTGTTTGTGTGGTGTATCACATTGTTTGATTTTCATATGTTAAACCATCCATGTGCTTCCGGTATGAAACCTACTTGATCATGATGTATGATCTTTATGATGCATTTTTGTACTCTATTTGCTCGTATTTTGTTTAGGATTTTTGCACCTGTGTTCATCAGAAATATTGGTCTATAGTTTTCTTTTTTGTGTGTTGTCTTTGGTATTAGGGTAATGTTGGGCTTATAGAAAGTGTTAGGAAGTATTTCTTCCTCTTCAATTTTTTGGAGGAGTCTAAGAAGGATAGGCATTAATTCTTCTTTGAATGCTTGGTAAAACTCGTTAGTGAAACCATCTGGTCCAGGACTTTTTCCATTAGCAAGATTATGGATAGTCATTTCAATCTCTTTGTTATTGATTGGTCTATTTAGATTATCCAGTTCTTCTTGGTTCAGTCTAGGTATGCTATAAGTTTCTAGAAACTTGTCCATTTCTTCTAGGCTGTTAAATTTAGTGGCATAAAGTCCTTCATAATATTTCCTCATAATCCTTTGTATTTCTGTGGTATCAGTGGTAATTTCTCCTGTTTCATTTCTAATTTTGAATATTTGTGTCTTTAATTTTCCTCCTTTCATAAGTCTAGCCCGAGGTTTGTCAATTTTGTTGACTTTCTCAAAGAACCAGCTCTTTGTAATATTAATTTTTTCTATTGTCTTTCTGTTCTCTAATTTGTTTAGCTCTTCTTTTATTTTTTATCATTTCTTTTCTTCTGCTGAGTTTGGGTTTTGTCTGCTCTTCTTTTTCGAGTTCTTTAAGAAGGGATGCTAAGGTGTTTGCTTGTGATTTTTCTTATTTCTTAAAATAGGCCTGTAGTGATATAAATTTCCCTCTTATTGCGGCTTTTGCTGTGTCCCAATAATTTTGATTTGTTGTGTTTTCATTGTCAGTAGTTTCTGTATTTTTTTAATCTCATCTTTCATTTTTTTCTTTTATCCAGTCCTTTTTAAATAAGCTGTTGTTTTATCTCCATGTATATGTGGTTTTTCCTGTTTTCCTTTTGCAGTTGATCACCAATTTCAAAGCTTTGTGCTCTGAGAATACACACGGTATGATACCGATCTTCTTGAATTGCTGAGTCTACCTTTGTGTCTCAGCATGTGATCTATCCTTGAGAATGTTCCATGTGCACTAGAAAAAAAGGTGTCTATTCTTTCTGCTTGACGAAGTGTCCTGTAAATGTCGAATATGTCCAATTGCAGTAATGTGTCATTTAGAGCTGATATTTTATTACTTATTTTCTGTCTGGATGATCTGTCCATGGGTGTTAACAGGGTGTTTAAGTCACCCAAAATGATTGTGTATTCATCAGTTTCTCCTTTCAAAAGTGTTTGCACTTTCTTTGTATATTTTGCTGCATCCTCGTTGGGAGCCTATATATATACATATAAATTAGTGTTAATTCTTCTTGTTGTTGCATTGTGCCTTTTATTGTTATGTCATGTCCATCTTTGTATTTTTTTGTTTTTTGTTTTTACTTGTTGGTATGTGGGTAGCTCCTTGACTAGGAATCGAACCCAGGCTTCAGCGCTGACAGTACCAGCGCTGAAGCCTTAAGCCACTACACCACCAGGGAACTCCATTTTTTTTAAATCATTTCTTCTGTGCTAGCTTTCCTTTTTTTAAATTTATTTAGTTTTTTTTTTGCTTTTTGGTATGTGGGTAGCTCCCTGACTGGGAATCAAACCCAGGCCGCAGCACTGACAGTACCAGCGCTGAAGCCTTAAGCCACTACACCATCAGGGAACTCCCCATCTTTGTCTTTTGCTATCTTTTCTAACCTGAAGTTCACTTCATTAGATATCAGTATGGCACCTCTTGCTTTTCTCTGGTTATAATTGGCTTGGAGTATTGTTTCCCATCCTTTCACTCTGAGTCTCTGTCCTTATGGCTGAGGTGTGTTTCTTGGAGACAGCATATGGATTGGTTCTGTTTTTTAATCCAGTCTAATACTCTATGCTTTTTATTGGTGAGTTCAGTCCATTAACATTTAGAATGATGATTAATAGGTGGTTTCTAATTTTATACAAACCTCTTGAACAACTATCTTACTACTCTTAATTAGACTCATCAGCTATTATGAGAATTTGCAGACAAGACCCTTCCCTAGCCTCACCATACCATCACCCCTCTAATGTTTATACAGCCATTGAGCTGGGTGCTTCTAAACAGTCATCATCTTTCAAAAACTTCTCAGGCGCTACAACCTAACTGACAAGGACAATATCTCATCTTCCCAACTCCTACAGCAGCAAAACTACAGGCAGTACAACAATGGATTCACTTACAAACCTTAAACAATATAATCCAGAATCATCGAAACATTGTTTGACTCTCTCACTCAAATATAGGTCACAGACTTTTGAACCCTCTGCTTTTTGCTTGACCTGCATCCTAGAAGACACTCCAAGGTTGATAACAACACCAGATGAGTAACAGCCCACATTCATGACCCCAATGCTCTAACTTCCTTTCTAATACACCTTCCCCTCTGTCGGTCCCAGATGCCCCTCTACACATTCAAATACTGGAAGCCTAAGTGAACTTTCCTCCATCTGTATTGCAGCCTTATCTCACCATCTGTGGAATTGCTACCTTCAGGGTGATTTTGACTACCCCTAGTACCAGATTACAGAGTGCTTCCTCCAGACCCTGACCCATTCACTTAGCTACAATGCCTCCCTTAGTTTATAAGGTAGTCTTTTTCACATCCTTGGATACCTTATTTCTACAAATGCTCTTCCATGAACAATCTATGAATTAGCCAACAAAACAGAAACTGTTCTTTATTTTAATTCCAACAGTGCACTTTTATTCTCTTCCAAAAGCTGGGAATATATAAGCAGAAATGGGAAATATTTCCACTAATCTTGTTCAACTTAAACTCTATACTGGAATTTGGGGTGCACTAGCAAGACAAACTTGCAGAGAAGTAAACCCAACATGATGAGAATCACCTAAACACGTTTTAATGTATACCATTTTGATGCCCCTCAGGAGTCTTTTATATTCTCCTTGTTAACCACAACACCAAACGTTTTTTTTTCTATGAATCAGAAGCAGCTCTCTTGGGGCAACTTCACCTGCTAGGCTGGATCCAAGCCTCTGCTAACAGAGTTTCCTTATTTCCTCATCTAGATTGATTAACATGTCAGCTGGAATAACACCCTCTAACAGCCGACAGTCAATAATAAATTTTCTTCCACATTGCTTTCTGGGAAATATAGTAGTCTTTCCTCCTTTGAATTTGACTCTTTCTACCTCTAATTATTGTCAAGAAAGGCCACAAAATATATTAAATAATTTTCTTTCCCAACTGATTCAAAATTGTAAGACCCTCCTGTGAGGTGAGAACACAGCCTTCCACTTCAATCCCCATAGAGGATACTTCATTATTTAAATCACACCTTCAACTATCTTCTCTTATACCCTCTTACAGTGGCCATTCCAAGACTCAAGCAATTCAATTCCTTGATACAGTTTTTAAGGGGAGAGCAGGAAGACATGATACTGAGGAGACTAGAACCTTTCTTTTGGTCAACATAACCTTTGGGGGAAGAAGTCTTTCCCTCAAGTGGCATCTTCTGGATTCGTGGATTAAAAACTTATTTACTTCTTCCCCCAGGACAGGACATCTGCTTTCTTAGATACATTGTTTCTAATATCTCTGTGGCCTGAGAAATAAGCTTGCTGCATTTTTCTCTCTGAGCTACTGGACACCTCGATGAGAGAACACAGCCTCTTGTACTACTAGACATTCTTGTTCAGGAACTAATGGAGATGCAGTGTGGGTACTGGCTGTAACTCATTGAAACTCCAACATGAACTGTTTAGAGTTAGTGCAAAGATATTAACAAAGCAGACGATTTCACCAGGAGCATATTTATGTAGGCTGCATTTTCCTTTAGGCCACAGCCTTCTCCTCAAGAAGAGCTCTAGGTTCTTCAAGATGTGGTGCCCCTACAGGCTGGGGTGTGAGAATAGCACACTAGCCAACCCAGAGATTCCTGACACACCAGAGGGACTGTGACTGAGTCCAATCTTAGGGGGATAACCATAAGGTCCTACTGATGGTACCCAATAGGAGGCCACATTGTGGATGCAGGATGGTGTCTTGAGCCAGATTCCAAAAAAACTTACCAAGTGATTCCCAGGGAGATAGTGCTTGGAGCACCAGTATGCTAGCCTTCCCTTTGTGGGACTTTGAGTGGCAGGTGACTCTCAAATTCACCCTGAACTTTCTCCAGAGTAAGATGCCCTCTTGCCTTCTGAGAATTATCAGATGTGCAAGAAATGCTTCAAAATGAGTTTATCTTTTTTCACCTATGTCACAAAATTTAAAAGATATTTCCCAAATCTGACAAAGACATTTTCCTTGGTAGTTTTTAGAAAAGAGGGGATTTTAAACAACTAGCGTGAGGTTTCTGTATGCTGATCAAGTGCTTATCTATCAGTAAATAGCCATATGCATGTATATATGAAAATACACACACAGACACACACAAACATATACATAAACATAGTAAAGTCATTAATGGAAAAGGTTGTGCATGAGTAATGCTTCTGAAGTTCTCATTTTAAAGAAATACCAAAACTTGTTTATTTCTTATAGTGAACCCAAGCCAACATGAACATAAGAAAGATAAAGTGATTCTGAGATGTGTTGCCAAAAATGCCAAGTGGAATGGGGAAGGCCTGCACTAAAACAGACTTTCTGGCACTTGACAGTTAGAATAGCATACTGTATGTGAATCGGTAAGTACAAGATGTCCCTCCTTCCTGCAGTCTGCAATCCTGTCTTCAATCCAGAAACATTAAGTAGGAATGGGTGCCTGCAACATGCCTGAGCTCTGTTTCCTTTTTTGCTTCTTTTACCATGGATATATTTCAATCTTGTAAAAACCATGCATGAATGAGTTATGCATTTGTGCTCCTATACATGGAGTATTTGACAAGTGATGGTAAAAATAGAAACAAATTAGAGTTGTATATTTGAAATGTCAGCACACTTTGTGCCATTAACCCTGTGATGCATGGAGGAGCTGTTTGAATGCCTTTTAATTTGTAATCACATAGAGAAGTGTCATTTGTAATTTTAATACATATTTTATATGTATTTCTTTTTATGTAATTTGCTTCTTTCCCTTTATAGGAGATTTCTTCTTAAAGATATGTTGGCTAGAATACAAGTTCCTTTTGGAAATCTTTTCTGGCTTCATCTTTTTGTACAGTTTTAACTGACTGCTGTCCTGGACTTGGAGGTGGATGAGAGACAGTGGGGCAGGAAAGAGACCTTATGCTGCTGGTAGAGCAAGTTTCATATCTCAGGGTTTCTCAAGAGTGTTCACCAGAGTGACCTGGATCATTAATATTAATATTCAAATAAACTTGTGCCAATTTCTATGTCTTCTGGTGCCAGCCCAGACAGCATCTGCTCCCTAAAAGACAAGCATGTAAATACCTATCCAAATTCATGAGAAACTTAGTTTGCATAAAAATCAGTGAACATTATTTATTTTTCTGAAACAAAAATTAAAATAAATGTGCATAATTTCTGTTCAATAGGAGAAGTAAAAGTAACTCTAAAATTAGAGTATGTGACATTCATTTTTTGCTGGTCTAAAATTCATGGAAGGATAGATACCTTGTTATTAGCATAAAGCTGAAGGCTAGAGAGAGGATAAATTTTACAAATTTTGAAGTGCAGTTTTAAGGAGCTTTACATGTTTTGTTAAATGGGGATTCATCCCTGGCCTCCAGGAGCACCTGGTCTGAAGTAATGTACAAGCTGTCAATCAGACCTCAGAACAAGACTTGGAAGGCTGTGGGCCATGTCAGGAGAGGTTCTGGGTGTGTACTGTGTAGAGGAAGAAACCATTAACCAACCAAGAACAAAGGCAAGAATGGGCAGAGTATGGACTGACTCAACAAGTACAAAAAGCTTTCTCTGACTAGCATGCTGGAAATGGAGTGTCACTAAAGTGTCAGATCTCAGGAGGCCACAGAGAGCCAGGATTGAAACTGCAGGAGGTGTTAGAGAGCTAAAGCTTCCAAACCAATGAACCACCAACTAGGGGCTTAAGCAACAGTGACTTATTGTCACAATCTGGAGGTCAGATGTCCAAGGTGAAAGTGTAAAATGGGTGGGGTTGCATTGAAGTCAGTGATTTCTTGGGCGTGTGAAAGCCTGGGGCATGTGAAAACCTGGGACATCTTCTTCATCCTTTAAGGTAAAAAAACATTCACTGCATTATTCTAAGAAAAAATGAGAAATTGCAGGTAAATTAGAAGTATATATGGCAATATGTGAAGTCATTACTGAGTTCCATCAGTGACGGAATTATGAAGAATGCTCACTCACCTCCTGCAACTTTAGTACCTGGAAGGGCGCACTCGTTTCATCCCAGAATCCCTGACAATAAGGCTCTAATAGCTTTGCCTTCCTGGGTCATAGGTCATGGTGCTCCGCAGAGACCCTGTGGATTCTGTTTAACACAGAAATGGAGCAAAATTCTGCATAAAGAAAAATAAAGTCACTTATATATTTCCAAGGAGAATTACTTGGGCCTTTTCTCAATGTATATTTTATTGATCCTCAATTACTGTTTATCAATGGCTGAGAAAACTCACTCAGAACATATGTAGGAAGACCCAGAGGGACAGGCTTTACTCCTGAAAATTTATTATCACAACTTTCATAAAAGTCCAAGCATGTTAAAGGGAGTCCATTTTGGAAGCTTCTTAAAGTCGGACTCAATGGTTACTTATATCCAGAAATTTAGAAACTGAACTTTACAAATATGAGTCATTCATACTGTATCAGAAACTCCTAATGTTGTCTGCCACAAAACAGGGGCTTATTAAGTGCTTGTCAAATTAATTGCTTAAGCTAATACCAGGTTGTCTGTCTGTGCGTTTGTTTGTGTGAGAGAGTTTTAGAGAGGAGAACAGTCATTTGGAGTCACTGGGTTAAAGGAAAAATAAATGCCATTAAATTGGAACTGGAGGTTAAAGACAGCCTAGGATAAATGTCTCAATATAAGTGTAGAAACATCACTACCACGAACTGAGGCCTTGCTTTGAGCCAGACACTTTGCTTACTGCTGCACATGAGTGAATAGGCTCACAGACCTGTAAAAACTGTCTTCTCCATATTCTCCAAAGAAATGAGCTGAAAGAGGCCCTTGACATAAAAGGTACTAACAATGGGTTGCCATCTGGAGTGGGGAAACTAGGGCTGCCTCACTGCAGCAGTGTGTTTTCTATAACAGGTTTTTTGCCCTGATCCACCTCCATCAACAGGCAGAACCATCTCTCATCTGTGTTCAGCATCTTACTCTTTGTCCCTGAGATTTTCAAGTGTGTCTGTCTATGAATATCACACTTGAAGACAGAGGAACCCACTCCCAAATATTTTCCAAGCAGTCAGAAGATCCAGGTTCACGACTTCACGCTGTCCCCAAAGGGAGGTAGTTTATAGAAGATTCACAGATCACTAGGATACTATCATTACCATGGACCAAACATGCTTCACTGCCATGCCCACATGATCACACATGACTTTTTATGTCTGGATCAGCATCTGGATGAAGATGGTGCCCCTTGCAGGATAAAAACATTGCTTTTTCATCTTGCTAAACCACAATTTTCACTGCTTTTCACAGCCAGAAGTTGTGGGGACTTCTCTCCTCAGCACTGGAAACTTGGGCTGGAAACCTAAGGTGTGGCTGGGACAACTTGCTTCTTAGAAAAACCTTCCAGTCAAAACATCCCTCCCAAGTCTCAGCAACCACCATGAGGGTCTCTCAGAATTTTTTTTTCTCTTTTATTTACTTATTTATTTATTTTAATTTATTTTTATTGTTAGACTTATTGGGGTGACATCTTCTCTTTTCTTTAGTCTCCATCATAATTATAACTATTTTCTTGTTACTAATTTTTAAACTTTTCCTATTGATGTACTGATGAGATACAATAAGTTTTATCTAAGTTTAGATGCTTCAAGTCTAAGTAACACACCATATATGTACTGGGTTAAGCAAAATGGCAAAGACACAGGTCAAGGCTGGGCACTGCTGTTTCAGCTGCAGGTCTCAAAGGGCACTTGATATTTCACTCAGGAGCAGATGTCTTATCTAGTTTCAAATAGGTCTTAAATCAAAGACTGTAAGTACAAAATGTTTAGACTCTAGCACATTTTTATCTTATTAAATGTTTTAAATCACAAATTGATTTTCAATTTTATCACACATCTTTTCCCTGCTTCTGGAAAAGATGACACAGAGAATGTTTCTTCATTCCATTCACATAGAGTATTGTTTTGGAAGGTTTTGTACATTTGACCTTATCTTTGTATTCCCAGAATAAGTTTGATCTGTTTACAGTGCAACATTTTGAATGGACCTCTGGATTATATTTGTTAATGTAATTTAGATAAAATAATTTTAAAAGCATTTGGCCCACATGATCACACATGACTTTTTGTGTCTGGATCAGCATCTGGATGAAGATGGCACCCCTTGCAGGATAAAAACATTCCTTAGTTTTTTTCTTATGTCTTGGTTGGGTTTGAGTTTGATGTTTTGCTATGATGAGAAAAGAATTTAATTTTTTTCTTTCCATTCTGCCTTTTTCTTATCAGAAACTTTCATTATTAGTTAAGTATCTGTTTCTCAAAATGTTGAAAATATTTTGTTAAAATTACAGCGATAAATGCATTTTTTGCAGAAAGGCAGCGGATTCATTGAATACCACATTTGTTCCCTATTAACAGGTATATTGAGAATGTTTCAATTTCATGTGGGTCAATTTGGGTGACACATAATCTCTTCTATCTCTCCTATTATTTGCACAAATTTCAGGAAAGCTTGCCTTTACTTTTTTTTAACTTCCTTCATGTTGTAGTAAATTCTTCCTTATTATTCTCTATTATTGATAATTCATTGTTTTTATTCATCTTTGATATTTAAAAAACAACTCTTTAATTTATTAATTGTGCTTATTTTGTTTCTCCATAAGTGATTTCTTCCTTTATCTTTACTAATTCTTTTGTTATGTGTTCCTTAACTTTATTTATTTTCATTTTGTAGTTTTCTTTAATTTAATAATTATTTGATGCATTTTCATTCATGTTTGGGGATTAATGTAAGGACACATGGCATAGAAAAAATTTTGATTGGTTTTACAAACTTATTCTGTGGATTCTGGTATCATGTCTTCATTGTTATGTTTGCATATTTGGCACTCTCAGTATTGAGGTTTTGATTTATTCTTTAACTAAATTGTTGTTAAATGGAAGTTTCTTAAATTTTCTTATAAAAGGATCTTATGATTGGTTCATTTTCTAATTTTGTTTGTTTTTTAATTTCAGAGTTGTTCTAATGCTGTCTTTAGCATTTCTACTTATATGATACCTAGTGAGGTTTTACTTGTAGTATAATAACAGGCCAATTTTTAAAGACTGTTACATGAACACTTAAGGATATTTGTATATTTTCTGTTTCTATGGTAAATAATTAGATGTGTAGCAATTATATCCACCTTATTAAGTATATTATTTAAGTCATATATTGTGATGTGTATTGTCTATTTTTATCTCTTATGTAACGAGTGCAGTAAATTAATATTCTGTCACTGGTATGTTTTTTTTAACCATGTCATTAGTTTTAGTTTCACAAATGTTGATTTTAAATCATTTGGTACATAAACTTGAGGTTTGTTGTGGGTTAAATTCAAATACTGGCTTTGATATATCACGTATGAAGAGATTGATTTTTGTTGAGTTACTTTAGTGAGATGAGTTACCCTTGTCTGGAAAATACATTGTGTAATCATGACAAAGTTTAAGAATAATGTCCCTGAAGTACCAGGTCTATGAAAATGCCAATGAACTTCTGTGGCTTTAATTGTCACTGTCATTATTCTCACACTTGATTAGAAAATGTAATGGCTAGCTTCCATATTGAAGATGTGATCAGCAGAGCACTTTTTAAAAGATTCCTAGAACTCTTTGGAAGTCACTTATGTAAATACATCAAATATAAAAACTAGTGTTTATGTCACTCATGCCAATCTGATGCTGTTATTCCTCATACTACTGCTAATTTGTAGCTGTCATTATTTTTACTACTTCTGCTGCTGTTGTTGCTTATGCATCAATAATTCTATTTTTCTGCTACTTCTGTTTTAAAGTGGCCTGTAATACAACTGTTTCTTCTGGTATTCTTACTGTTTTGTATCATTACTGAAATTACGGTTTGTGAATTACAACCATTTCGAGCATTTGAGAATAAAAAAACATGAGACCAGAAGGAGACAGGTGAAGACATAATTCTAAATTTTCCCCATATTCAAATAACTTGCTTGTTATTTCTGAACATGGTACTTCTTCTGACAGATAGGGTTATTAGTGCTTTCAAAGTTTCTGCACAGATTTGTTATGAGGTTTAAAGGAGATACTGTTTGTGAAAGCTCTGCAGAAACTCTAAGGCACTAGAGACACTCAGAGATTATATGATTCTTGTGTCTTGTTTTGTTTGCCTTACGAAGACCTGGCTTGTGTGTGTGTGTGTGTGTGAGACAGAGACAAGGGGAGATGGATGTAAGAATGGAGAAGAAGAGGAGGGAGCAAATATTGACCACAAAGTATAGGATCGAGTGCCTCAGTTTTCACCTCTAGTCCTTGTCCAAATGCATTCATGCAGAGAGAATCATGCTGGGATTCATATTTTGGAGCTGCCTTAATTCTGCTCATTCTGGAGAGAGAAATTAGATGTATAGAGGCCAAACTGTAAGCAATGCTTTGCCTTTTAGAATAATGAATCTCAAATTTTTAAGATAAATAAAGTCCCCATACATACAATAACTTAGCTGCTGCACAGCAAGAGCAACATCAGCTAAGAAAAAAAGGCAACCAACTGAATGGAAAAATGTACTTGCAAACAATGCCTCTGATAAGAGGATAATATCTGTAATATATAAAGTACTCATACAAATAAAAAAAATTGTCAAGCAAAGCAATCCAATTAAAAAAATGGCAGAGAACCTGAACACACACTTTCCTCATGAAAACATACAAACAGAAATCAAGTAAGTGAATGAATGAACACCTTCACTGGCTTCTAGAAAGATGTAAATCAAAACCACAATGATACATCACTTTCCACCTGTTAGGATTGGTATTATCAACAAGACAAGAAATAACAAGTGTTGGAGAGGCTGTGGAGCAAAACTCTCATACATTGATAAAGAAAATGCATATTGGTATAACTGTTATGGTAGACAGTATGGTGCTTCATCAAAAAATAAGAATAGAGTCAGTATATAACTCAGGAATCTCTCTTCTGGGTATTTACCTTCCAAATTTGAAAACCTCAGTCCACAAGGATATATGTATCTTAGTTTTTACTGCAGCTCTGTTTATGGTGCCTAAATCATAGAAACAAACATAATGTCTTTTGATAGATTACTGCAGAAAATGTGGTACATATATACAATAAAATAGTACTCAGCGATAAGAAAAGATGACACACTTCCATTTATGACAACATGAATGGACCTTGAGATCATCATGCTAAGAAAATGAGCTAAAAAAGAAAAATAACAAGAATCATATGACTTTACTCATATGTTGAATATAAAACTGAAAGCAACAAAGAAACAGAAATTCATAGGCACAGTAATTTAGTGCTAACCTGAGGGAAAGGGGGGAAGGTGTGGAGCAGGAGGGTGGAAACATCAAATATATGGGGTTGGGAGGACTCTAAGTAGTGAAAAACTTATGCAACCCATAGATGATGCATTGTTGAATTATACACCTGGAACTTACGTAAGATTTGTTAACCAATGTCACCACAATAAGAATTATTTAGTCCACCAAAAATAAGATAAAAAATATGATTTTAAAAAAAGATAAAACAATAAATATGAGCAAAGAAAAAAAGAAATGAACAAACAAATTACCCATGGACACAAATCAATAGTTTAATGTTTATTTGGGGACGAGTGGGTTAGGGAAGGGAGAAAGGGGAGGGGGTGGGAGAGGAGGGGAGGAAGCTAAATATAAGGTGATGGAAAGAGAAGTCACATTAGGTGTTGAACTTATTATACAACAAGTTTACAATGCACTGTAGAATTGTATGCATGAAGCCTATGTAATCCTTGCTACAGATGCCACCCCAATTAAAAAAATATATGAAATAAAATGAAAATGTATGAATAATCTTGCACAATAAATGTTACAACAATATACATATAAATATGTCATGTTGAAATAAAGACAATTATATCTTGTGTATATACCAAGAAATATTGAAAGTAAAATGCTAAAATAATTTTTTAAGGAAAATAGAAATGTAAATATTAAAATTGTTAATATGGACAAAGCTGACTCTCACTGTAATGGTACTTGATAGTTTCATCAGAAAACACTGACAATCTTAAATTTTGTAAGTTTCTAATAAAAATGACTTAAAATGTATATAAAAAACTGACAGGACTGATAGAAGAAAATAAAAAATGAACCATGAGAGAAAAATATTTAAATGTATATTTCTTAGTAAATGGTAAGTCAAGCAGACAAAAATTAATAAGGATACACAACATTTTGCCATATAAAATCTACACACATGCTGTCAGCCCAAATTTTCAGGATTTTGTTTTTATTTTCATTCCAATTTTAATTTGTTAATATTTATGTTCTTTCATGTATTGTAAAAATTAACATTTTAAAATACTATGGTACAAGATACTATAGGCAGCAAATCATTACAAAGCAGAAGAACAGATAGAAATTTTAAAACACAGAAAAATTACAAGGTACAAAAAATTTATGTGTCACTAAAAATTTTATGGTATTTATGTATCTTAGAATGTAAAGAAGTCGTCATCACTGTCAATAGCATTAGTATCATCTTATTCAATTTCTACATTACTGGTGGCTTTTGAAGTGTTATTTTTCTCATTCCAATAAACTTTATTATTCTCTGTTCCATCCATTGCATTGTTTAAGTGATCTGTTTTAATGATTTCACAACCACTTTCTTCTTGACCCCATTTTATGACCTAAGGATTCAATCACAAGCCTGGGCAATGGATGTTTTTTTGACACAGAGTATAGGTATTAAAACTTTACCTGATGATTATATCCATCATGTCCACTCTTTTTTCTTTATGGCCTCAATGGCCCTGTTTACTGATATATCAAGAGGTTGCAGTTGGATGGTTATCTCACTAGCTTTCTCAGCTAGTGGGATTGTCAAGTCCACTGTGATTACTTTTTTTTTTTTTTGGCAATACTTCTAGTTAGGTCTTTTATTATTTTTTCCAGCTTAATTCATTTTTATTGTTAGACTTATTGGGGTGACATCTGTTAGCAAGGATTACATAGGTTTCAGGCATACAATTTTACAGTGCATTGTCAACTTGATGTATAATAAGTTCACCACCTAATGTGACGTCTCTTTCCATCACCTTATATTTAGTTTCCCCCCTCCTCTCCCACCTCCTCCCCTTTCTCCCCTCCCTAACCCACTTGTCCCCAAATAAACATTAAACTATTGATTGAGTCCATGGGACTATAAAACTGAAAGCAAAGAAAAAAGAAATGAACTAACAAATAACCCACTGTGATTACTTTTGCACTTTGTGTAATATTGGATTTGAAGTGATCAAAAATGAGCCATTTTTTTTTCTTTAGTAATTCCCCGGACTTCATGGCCAGACTTTGTTAAACCTGGCTGTATGCATTCTCCATTCATTCATTTCATGCACATGGACAATAACTCAAATAAAAACCTTTTCTTTTGGAAACATTTATCTTTTAAAGATGATGATAGGTGGTACATCTCCTGAACAGGCTGCAACAGCAGTGAAATATGTTTTCTCATGTCCACTAGTTTAAACAGCCACAGTCTTTACTCCTTTGAAGTCCCCAGTTTTGTCAAATGGCACATCAAATGCAAATGAGCCCTGATCCATATTAGAGATTTAAAAGAGCTCAAAGTTGTAAATCTTTTAAAGATTGATAACAAAATAATATAATTCCAAAGCTTGATTCTCATAGGTTGCTGGAAGTTTTGGGGCAAGTTTTGTTCATGTCCTCATGCTCAAACCTTCTCTTTTCATAAAGTTAAAGCCACATTTAAGTGTCCTTGAGAAATCATCCATTCTTTTTTTTGTGCAGTCATTTTATCACCATCCTTTATCATCTTGGTCAAAACAGAGATCCCACTTTGATGCTGCTCCAGAATCCAGATATTTACCTTCTGTTCCATCTCTGGTCACTTTAGAGGTTTCCCTCAAATTGTTTTCTTCTGTGGTGGCATCTCAAGAAGCTTTCCTTTTTGTTGCCTCCACTATCTGATACACTCTCTTTGGGAAGAGGTCCAAAGTGTTTCTCAGCAGCCCTGTATTCATGCTCTTAAGGATATTTAATAACTGTTAGCATAAAACTTGAAGTGTACAAAAATCATGTTGACATTTTACAAAAATGTTTGAAACAATTTTTGTAATGGTATTATCTAGATTGCTTGCTCTTGCCTAAGTGTACAAAGAGAAATGTTTCCCTTTTCACCTATTAGTAATAAATTCAACATTACCTATTTCATAAAGTCAGAGTCACTTTTTCTGTGGAAAACTATACTTTGCTCTTCATTTCATTCTGTTTAATTGCTGGCTGAAATTGCTTTCATTGCAAGTTTGTGGTAACTTAAAAAAAGCTGATTATGATATTCCAGTATATTATTTGACATATGGATATCAGTATTGATTTCTAAAGATACTTTTTACTCAGGTAAATAAAATAACTTAAAAAATATATATGGATGAAATTAGTATTACCCATGTATAATGCACATTCTTATTTTCCCCCACAAATTAGGGCAAAAAATTCTCATTATACCCTGCAGATAAGGTATATAAAAGTTTTTTTTTTAATTTTGAATGCCCGTGAGTTAAAAGTGTTATATAAAATTTCTTATACTTAACTATGTTAAAATTCATGCTACATTTTTTAATACAAAATCAAGTACCTAAATATAAACACATAAAAATTAAATTTAAAAATTAGAACAAAAGATTATATTTCCCTGAAATTTTTGGCCATAAACTTAGGTGCCCATTATACAGAGGAACACATTATATATTGCAAAATACAGTAGTATGATTATACTGACACAAAATAGCAATAACTAATGTCAAACATGTGCTCATCAGATAGGAAAGAAAGAATCTTAAATACAGTACATATACCAAATAAAGACACCAGAGAAAAAATAAAAATCATGTAAATTTGAAAATCAAAGGCCAATACAGATAACCTAATGAAGACAAGAAATAATTCGTGGGAGGTTCCCTGGTTGTGTAATGGATAGACTTCGGACCTCTCACTGCTGCAGCCTGAGATCAAGCCCTGCTCAGGGAACCAAACAAACAAACAAAGAAATAATACGAGTTACACGTTTAGATAACTTTCAACCTTTCCCATGAATGTATGAAAACCAAGGAGTGTTCAGAGAAACAACAACTCATCTTGACAAAAATAACCTACTTGGTTCCCTAGTTTACTTTATACATAGAAGAAATCCAAAGACATTTTAAAATAAGTTGTATTTTAGTTAGTTGACAGACATATATGAATGTATTTCTCTTCATTTCTACATTCAAGAGCCACAATTAAAAGCTTTTTATTTTTTTATTTTTATATTTTTTATTTTTGTATGTGGGTAGTTCCCTGGCTCGGAATCAAACCTAGGCCACAGCGTTGACAGCACCAGCGCCGAAGTCTTAAGCCACTACACCACCAGTGAACTCCTAAAAGCTTTTTAAAAAGTGTACATGTATCCGCAACTTTTATCTGGTCTAAATTGACTTGGATATGATCCGAAAATAAGATGATGATACACAAAAGAATACAAATTTGTGGAAACACAGAGCATATGCACAAAGAAGAATAATGTACTCTAAAATTACTTCAGAATTATAGAAGTTTCCCACAATACACAATGCCTTCAGTTTTCCTAATTAAAAGCCCTCAATAGACTCTCCAATCGCTAATAAAAACAAGTAACCATAGCTTAAAATAAGCGTGTCAGCTTTTAGAATTTTCCTAAGAAAAAGCAAAAGATAAGTCAGGATTTACCAAGCGAAGGACTAACAGAAATTTGAGTAGAATAGAAGTGTTGAGTTAAACAGGTGTTTTGAATTATCACTTTCACTAAAGGACGACCGTTTACGTGAGTGGTATCTAACACTTTGGCTTCCCTGGGCCGCATTG
>PVJL010017534.1:0-17994 GCA_004026885.1 Lyroderma lyra
GGCCGGGCCACCGCCCTGCCACGAGGCTGCGTTCCCTGCTGTCCGGGTCCCGGTGTGCGCACCGCCGTGCTGCTGCTGAACGGCGTCTGACGTGCCTTCTCCGGCCAAGCACACGGAGGGCGCCCCCATCCGGTACCTCTGATCTGTTCTGAGGTTCATCCTCAGCCCTTCCCCCAACCCCGGCCCCCACTCCCGCCCCTCCCCCCCTCCGCCCCGCCCCCAGCGCCCCCTTCCGTCCCCGCTCCCCATCCTGCCGCCACCCCCTGCGCCCCAGGTGGGGAGCTGGGGAGCGCCTTGTGCGCAAGCCCAACCCGAATCCCAGCTCGTCTGGGGATCACACATGGAGAACCGGGTGTGGATCATGTTGATTCACGGATCGTGAGGTTTCCCCACTGTGATCCCCGGGGACTGTCATTGGGCACTTTGCGACTCTGCGATCCGCCGGCTCTCCCGGCCCAGGTGTCCATCTCCATCCTCCCCGGAGGGTTCCCCATCCCTCCAGGGGAATTCGGGCGCAGTTGTGAGCCCCATCAAGGAGCACAGCCTCACCTCGCAATGGGGTGCACCCTACCCCGGTGGGGCCTGCCACGCCACACCCACGAGAGTCGGTCCCCAGTGAGGGCTGGAAGCGACTCTGCAGGACCACCCGGGTCGGTGAGCCACGACGGACTCCCGTGGATCCCGGCACAGCCACGACCCGGCAGCGACGCTGGGAATGGAGGCCTGAGCCTGCTCAGACCCTTCTCTCACATGAACTCAGAACCGACTCATCAGGAGGCTGAGGAGAGAGGGAGGAGGGCAGCGCCCCCGAGAACGGCCCAAAGGGCCTCTCCTGCGGGACTCGGGAAGCACTACAGACACAGATCTGCTGTCTGACTGTGCGCCGGACCCCCCCAGTCCCATAGTCAGTCTGTGTAAAACGACAGTGGCATCAGGGCCGAGTCCACCCGAGAACCAACCTGGACGTGTCCTGTTCCAACCTGGAAGGAAGAGGGAGTCTGAAAATGACCTTCACCAGAGACGCCTAGGAGGGAGTCGTCCCGAACCCCGTTAGTGAGGCCACAGCCCCGCCTGTCCTAATGTCTGTCTGACCGTAGTGATGTCTTCTCTGTGTTCTGTGTTGGGGGTGTGGGGTTGGGGTAACTCGGGGCTTGTGCTCAGGGACAGGAAGGAGTTCGTTCAGCTGTCACTGATCACTTCCTTTGGCTTCTGAAGGGTGACCAGCCCCCTTGAGCTCTCATTGAGAAATGATTACCATGTGCCCCCAAAGCCCATGTGGTCCTAACGACGATTGAGGACATGGGTCTGTGTCCTGCCCCGTAGTTTGCCTTAATGACCACGTGTCACAGCCCACACCCTCACCCTGAAGGGACATGTGTATCCTTAGGTCCATAGCGAAGACAGGCCCGTTCTACCTGAAGGGGCCAGGACAGGCACATTTCTCAGAAACTCTCATCATTTAGAAGTCAGTGATGACAGGATCCAGGGTGGGTGACCCCTCCATGGGAGTGTTTGGGGTGGGGGAATATTGCCCCAGTGGACCCTGGTCTGGTTGGGATTCAGTCTCGGAACCGCACAGGTGCTGCTTAACAGTCTGAGCTTGGGTCCTGTTCACGTGTTAGGAGTGCATACTTCAACTAGACACTGAAGTGTCCCCTGCTGGACCGTCACTGTGGGGGAGGAAGTCTTGCCCCTAGGTATTCCTTCAGGCTGTGGGATGGATGATACTGTATTTGCAGGGCAAAAGCATCACTCAGCTGTCAGGAGCAGGAATGTGGACCAGGCCACCACCTACCTTCCAGGGGGAAAGAAAGCTGAAGAAAAAAGATACCTCAGAAGGAGTGGGGACGCAGGAAGATTGGAAGAGGGGCGGAATGACCTTGGCCATGGCACTGAGGTGCGGGCCTCATCATCCCCACGCTGTGACCCTGGGGCCCTCCCTGCTTCCTCAGACTGATGGAAGCCCCACCTGCGATCTCAGACATACATACACACAAACTGTCTCACACATACACACACAGCCTTGAGTCCATTTTTAAAAAGTTATTGTATTGTGTGTAAATTAGTTACATGAGACTTTTGTGATATCAATTATTAGTACTTCGTATTTTTTTAATCAATGAAATAAATAGACTTCAAAATGGGAAGGCTTCTGTTGTAGCTACAGGGAAGTACTGGATTAATGTCTGTCACTAGCAATAGTGATGATGGTGAGGAAGTTTCTGCGTTTGCAAATGATTTGATGCACATATGCCATTTTTGTTCACCTTTTTGTGACAAATATATTATTTTTCCAGAGCTGACATTGTACATGTTGGTTTAAATAATTTTAATTATCTTCTTTCTATGCTTTCTGGGATCTTAAATAGAACAACATTTCACAACTTTTAAAGTGTTATTTCTTTGCGGAAGCCTAGACACAAAATCGAGGGGAAAAAGTCTTACCTAACTTCAGAGCTGTGAAAAAAATACGTTTTTGTTTCTTTGTGTGGTTTTAGGTTCACAATAAAATAGAGTGAAAAGATTTCCCATATGCCCTTTGCCCTCAGACAGTATCAACATCTTCACAAGAGCGGTACATTTTTTACACCTGATGATAGAGAATCACCCAAAGTCTATCATTTACATTAGGGTTCACTCTTGGTTTTGTGCCTTCTGTGGACTCAGACAACTCTGTTGTGACAGGTGTCCACAATTACAGGGTCACACAGGGTAGTTTCACTGCCTTAAAATTCTGTCCCACCTGTTCACCTCTCCTCCCCTGCCCCCACCCCTTACAACCACCCACCCTTTTACGGCCCCCATTGTTCTGTCTTTCATAGCATGCAAAGAAGGTGGAACCCTACCTGGAGCACTGGGCCTCCTCTCAGTGATCGTCTGCACTGAGGTCTCTTCCGTGTGTTTTCTTGGCTTGATAGGAAATGCTGTATTCCTTACAACTGGGAGACGCAGGGCTAGAAACCAAGAATAGATATGGGAGGAAATCCCATTATTTCTCTTGGGGGATTTGTGTTTTTCTTTTCCCAGCTTTAGTTTTTACCAGAACAGAGATCCAGGGATCCGGGGAAACGCTTCTCCCAGGGATCATGGGAAATGTTTCTTGGTACTTAAATAGTAACGGAAGCCTGTACTGAACCAGCCTCACCTCATGTTCTCATCCCAGGTCTCTTATTTAGCAAATAAACCAGATCCCTGAATTCAGAATTATTTGAAAAATCTACCAGTCTCCCAGTCCTATCTGAAAGCTAGGTTTCAGCCCATTCTGCCCTCTGGCTGTAAGGGTAAGACTCTCTTAAATGGTGTTCCCAAGACCCTCTGGCTTCCACACTGCTATTGAGTTGGCAGCTGATTGCCCTGAGCCTGTCATTTGTTTTACCTTCAATGTTTAAATGACACTTAACAATAACCATCTGACTCCACAGAGCTTCCAGTTGCCATTGTCCTAATATTTCTCAAATACTAGAGCTATTAGAAAAGCAACGCATCTCCTTCTACCTATGTCCCAACACAGTTCTGCATGTGTGAGCACCTTAATAATTGTGACTCCACAGCATGCCCGCTTTGCACCCTCAGTGCTGGCGTGCATCCTGAGGGATGGCTGTGGGAAACTGGAACTGCAGGAACTCTAAGAGCCAGTGCACCATATGCCCCTCCAGGCTGAACCAGTAAATGGGCCAGGGTGAAGGAGTGTGCAAACACCAGCTCCCGAGAGCATGGGCTAAACAATGAACCCAGGAAGCAGTAATTCCCCAGCCTTTCTGACCTGTTGTGCTCATTGGCAAGGCACACTTCAGTGACAAAAGAGAGCCTCCCCTAGAGGAATGCAGGTGCTGGCAGCTGCCACCCTTTGTGTGACTGAGACGGTGGATCTGGGCAGGGCACCAGTGGCATCTGCGACTAGAGTCGAGGCCAGGAAAATTTGAAATTCTGAAGCTATTTGTCCCCTTTCAGTCTGCTCCCCTCCCCCAAATCTCATGACTTTCATGAACTCTTGCTTCTGATTCCAAAAGAACTATGGGAATTTTCCCGATCCCGCCACCAAATTAACTACTTCCGCATGGCCCATGTGACAATGTGCTTATGGTTCTAGCCTGGACAGCTAGTCATCATTCTAGAGAGTTTAGCTTCTCCCTCTTCTCTAAAACATGATGCTTCCATGGTTACCTCAATTAAGTCTATCTTTGATAGAACTTGATGCTTCTGTATTACAATTGTCATCACACTGCTCTGTGACCCAGTGTGGTTTTCCAACTACGCCAGCAGGTTTTTCATGAGCTTACTCAGGGTAGCTTAGCCGCATGTCTGGACAGTTATATTGTGAATTCAAGAAATTAAAGACATCCATTAACCTGAAGGAGTTGTTTTCTCCATCTCTTCTGTACCTAAATGAAAAGACGAGAGGACAGGTATGACCCAAGAGCAAGCAAACATTAATTTCATTAGAAACCAATTACTAAGCCATCATCATATATTAGAGACACTTTTTTTTTTTTTGAAAGGCCATATAAAATCAAATTAGAACAAAAAAATGCAGAATTGGTTTATTAAGAGGAAAACCCACAAGCAAACTTGAGCTCAAAACCAAATATACTTGTGGGCTTGATCGTTTAAATAAAGCTTCAATTAAATCACTGAATAGTAACAGTTACTGTACGTGGCGGTCCTCCTATGCTCTGCAGCCCTCATCTGCCTCTTTCTCTGCATTTTTCTCTTCAAATATTACTGCAGCCTCCAAGCCCCAACTAAATATAAGCTCCATTAGGATTGGAGTTTTTACGGTGTTGTTTTGCTTACCATTGAATTTCTCAATGCCTAGAAAAATCACCTGCCTCCCAGAAGAAACTCAAACACTTATTAAAATATTGAATACACTTAACATTTTAGGCAGTATCATGTGATGAATTACTTTAATTTTTTTAAAAAGAAACATAAAAGGTTAAAAATGATGTTGTGATAGCATGCAATTGGTGTATTTGAGGTAACGATTTAAGTTTTTTTAAAATAAAATATATATTTAATATAATTTTTTAAATTGTTAAAAAGCAACAAAAGATGATTCTCCCAGGAAAAAAAAAAAAAAAAAAAAAAAGATTTGGTGCAGGCGCCTGACAGCGGAAGCAGCGCGTGGGTCTAGGCTGCAGCTCCGGTCGGGAGGCCACCCCCGGTCCAGGATGAGGGACGTGGGCTTCCCTGACTCAGGATGCTAAACGATTTCAAAGACGGACTCCCCCCGGAAGCTGTCACTCCTGTTTCCTGTGTCGCACCACGAAGTGCAGCCTTGCATGTTGCAGGCCAAGATTTTGCAATGAATCACCAGCTATGAAGCCTGTAGCTGTCGCTCCATCGCGTAGTTGGAAAGCACTGAGGAGAAGTTTCCTTCAGCCTCGTATCCCCTGTATGAACCAAGGGGCTTGGGTCGACTGCTGGGTAACGGGCCGCGTTTTCAAGCCCACCGCCCAACCTGAAGCAGCGTGAGTAAGAACTCAGGAAGGGGCTTCTGAATTCATCTCTT
This sequence comes from Lyroderma lyra, assembly GCA_004026885.1. Taxonomy (NCBI): domain Eukaryota; kingdom Metazoa; phylum Chordata; class Mammalia; order Chiroptera; family Megadermatidae; genus Lyroderma; species Lyroderma lyra. The sequence continues at coordinate 5,513 of PVJL010017534.1, forward strand.
AGGAGGACAGGAGCTATTAGACTCTGGAGAAAATAAATGGCAGCTATAGAATGCATGGAGGACTCCAGGTTGGATTAGAGATGTCAGAAAGAACTAAGGTGTTCATTTAAGGGCGACTAAAGGAAAATAAAAGGATTTGAGTTGTTTGTCTTAGCTGAAAGCATTTTAAATGGAGAAAGGCAACTTCAGCACTTATTTATAAGGTTAGGTAAAGAATTAAATTGAATTTCATTGGCTTCTGTGATAGCTCTTTCCATGGACTGAGCCTATATTTTATAGATTTCATTCTAAGACCATCTTTTGACCAAATGAGCTTTTTTAGTATAAAATATTTCAAAGTCGCCTCAGCCCTACCTTTTTCTCCAAAAGATGTTTATTCTCGTTGACTGTCATAATGAAGAGATATGGAATGACTGACTGGAAACAGAGTCACACAGCTTAGTTACATAATAATAACAATTGTATGTATTAAATACCCATGTGCGATGCACGGCAGATACATCAGATCATGTAAACTTCATAAACATTTGGGAAACGGTATTTTCTGCAGTTTATGAATGATGGTCAAAGTATTAAGGGACTTGCCTTTGGATAGAAAAATTGTTGGAGGCAAAGTGAATGTTTGAAGTCAGAGCTGTTTGATTAGTGGTAATTAGGAGTAAGACGTCATCAGGTGTAGATCCATCAGACTCACATGAAAAACTTTCCAAAATGCATACTCCAGGTTCCACCACAGACTTAGGATCAGGACTTTGAAAAAGCTGCCTGTGTAGCTACAAACCTCCACTGTCTGGGAGGAACCCAAGTCTCATGCCTTCGACAGTGCCCAACCTTTTGGCTTCCCTGGGCCACATTGGAAGAGGAATATAAATATAAATATACTAACACTTAACTATAGCTGAGGAGCTAGAAAGAAGGGTCGCAAAAAAAAACATCTCCTAATGCTTTGAGAATTTGTGTTGGCCCGCCTTCAAAGCCATCCTGGGCCGCAGGTTGGACAGGCCCGCCTTGGATGTTGGTGTCCACAAGTATCTCTGAAGGAGGCACTTCAGGCCATGTATACCTACACAGGACATGCAACAGGACCTCTGGCTAGAGTTTGGTTTGTCCTATAGCTGTTTAGTGCCTAATGGGTACAAATTGAAGAACCATTTTTCTTATCATTAAGAAGTGGTGAGGGCCAAAGGGTTGGGACCAAATTTTATTTCCTCTATGAGAGAACCTGGGCAAAAGGAGAGTCCCAGTAGATTTTGAGTCATTGTGTTTTTATTTTCTTTGGTCTCAAGGTATCTTTGACTGGTTCCCCAAATTCCCTGAGAACACAACCAGCCCTCACTTACCTCGGGCTGCCAGATCCCCAAGAGCTTCCCAAGAGAGGCTGCAGCCCAGGTTGTGGCTCACCTCCCACCACCAAATTCCTCCAGCCCACCATGGGCCCTGTGCTGTTGCAAAAGGGTTCTGAAGCTTGTGGGGTTGGCCTCCTAGGAGCTGAGGACAGGGACCCAGGGTGTCACCAAGGTGGTGCGCACCTTCAGACTTCACCAGACCAAAGTGGTCTCAGATTTGCCCTTTGGGGGAGGGTTTAACATAGAAAAGCTGTACCCTCCTGTGGGCTACGAGTGAGGCAGGCTTCACTCCAGCCCTCACCTCAAAGCTATACAACTTAGTCTTTCCCAATGTGTCTCTGGTGCCTCTCAAGTTGATACCCCTCCACTGGAGATCAGGTGAGTGTTTGCAAATGTGTGTGTGTGTGTGTGTGTGTGTGTGTGTGCCCTTTAAGAGGGCATTTGGGTTTCCAGCTGCTTTCTGACTCACCAGGATCAGCCAACAAAGTCCTTGCTGATTTTCACGGCCAGATGTTGTGGGAACTCCTCCTCCCAACACAGGACCCATGGGCTGGGGAACCTGGTGTGGGGCTGGGATGCCATTCTCTTCAGGGCAGACCCTCTCCAATGTGGTGTCTCTCCTGGTGTTCAACCACTACCTGTGGGTTTGGGGTCAGCTTGGTTTGCATCTCGATTTCTTCCTACCAGTCTTGATGTGGCTTCTTCATTATATACCTACTGGGGTTCTATTAGCCAGTCTTCCGATGATTCTTCAGGTTGATTGTTCCAGAATCTATTTGTAGTTTTGGTGTGATCTTGGGATGGAATAGACATAGCATTTACCTAATCTGCCATCTTGGACCCAAACCTATATTTACAGTATTTATTGAAAAAAATGTGTGTATAAGTGGATCCATGTAGTTCAAATCCATGTTGTTCAAGGATTAACTCTATCACCGTTACATAAATATTTTCATGAAGTATATGGTTAGTTATATTTATCTCACTTAATTTTACTTCTTGCTATTTTCTTTCTTTCTTTGGCTCTGTTAACTATGCCATGGTTCATAAAATGATTTGGCATTCATATACTGGTCATTCTTTAAATGATTTCCTTTAAGTTTCTCAAAAACATTATTCAGTGTATACTTTTCAAATCAATCAATCAATAATGTCATCTTTTGCTTAATTTTGACAAAAGATTATAAATCTAAAATCCTTTACTTTTATTCACTTTTTAATCTCCCTACTTTTTTCTGCCAACATAAACTTAGTCTTTGTTGTAATAGACTAATCATTTGTACACAAATAATTGCTATTAAATTACATTAAATTATGTATTTATTTTTAATTATCACAGTCTTATAATCATAATTACAACAATTATTTAACCTTATTCTAAATCAGTTTCAAGATCTTCTGTCTGCCTTCCAACTCACTGTATTCCTATGCTTTTAATCTTGGTTCATGTTTTGGTTAGCTGAAGTTAGTTTTTCCAAGGTCACTGAAGCCGATAGTTCTGAAATATTCTATGTCTAGGACTGTCTTCTATTTCTATCTCACATGAAAAGAATCCTCAAGACTATAAAATTCTTTGGTTGTAATCTTTTCATCTGTAATTTGTACTGGTCTGTGGTTCTGAACCTTTTTTGCTTTCCAACATCTTTAAGAATTTAACGAACAGTGTGGGGCTCTCCATAGAAAACAAGTGCTATCTACTTAAAAGCTAACAGAATTTTACATTGGCTTTTAAAATTCAAGAGGTGCCTGAAGCTCATGCATTAATCTTCAAGTAAAGAATTTCTTGAAAAGCCATTTCTATGGGACATTGGAAACTAATCTTCCAGCCCTTTGTAGGTAACATGTTTTATCTACCTTAATATTTATTTGCAAGATTTTCTCTTCATCATAAAGATTTGTATTTTTTCACTGCTTACATATTGAGTTGTAGTTGTAATTTGGTTTTTAATTCCTACTGCCTCAGAGGCTGACCTAACTTATAAAACTACCATATTTTTTTCATGTATAAGGCAATATTTTAGTCTAAAACTTTTAGACCAAAAATTGGGGATTGTCTTATACAGGGGAGTAACTTGTTGAGAGGGTTTCTCAATGTTGGGTTAGAAAAGTAAGGGTCATCTTATGCATAGGAGCATCTTATACACAAAATACCGTATATCAATGACTCCATTGCCCTGTACTGTACATTGGTTGTATCTTCCACTACAAACCACAACTCTGGACAGAGGCTCTTCTCCAGTTAGCTACTCTTTTTTGGGATCAGACAACCCCCGACTCCAAGCCTAACTACTCTAATGTTACCGACCAAATTCTCTTGCTTCTCCTATTTCATAATTTCTGCTACTTTGTGCATGCTTCCTGCTGGCTGCATTTTTTATATGTCTTTTAGCTTCTTCCCTTCTCTCTGCCTGCTTTCTTCTTTATGCGACAGTACTGTCAGTAGATATCTACCAGGGAGCAACCTCCCGGCCCCCTCTAACCTGCAAATGGATTATGTTAGCAATGACGGATCCAATCTCGTAAAGACAGGAGAGTGAAATCACATGATGGAGTGTAAGATTTAATAAGGAACCTCTCAGAGGTAGCCTAAAAGCATGGAGGAAATGCTGCCCATGAAGAGAATAGTGCACATATATGTCCTCACTTTCTTAATACATCTGCCTTAAATACTCTTTTCATCCTGTATTAATCAAACACTCCTGCATTGGCGTTTCTTCTAATTACTGATTTACTAATAGTTTTTAGAATCGTGTTACTCTCTGTTACTGTGTAATTTTCTTCCAAAACTTCACACACTTTGTTGTTGTTTTCTGTTTACTTTTCTTCAAAAGTGAAGTCATCTGACCACACTCAATTTGCCAATTGGGAGAATGTGTATTGCCTGTCTCCCCTACTCCTTTCCCATGTGACTAAATCCTGTTCTTAGGGTTGGAGCACAGGTATTATTCCCCAAACCCAGGCCTAATATCTAGCCAGCTTTTATCTCCTGCACATCTGCTGGACTGTCATGGAGCTGGCTGGGAGCTGCCATCTCTACCAGGATTCAGGCAACTGGGAAAACAAGTTGGGCAGCTGTAGGCAGCAAGCCTTGAGAGGGGGGTGACAGAAAAGTGAAAACAAGTAGGACCACACAGAAATAATTACCATGTGACAGACAGCAGACTGCCCACGACCAACTTGTGGGCAGAACATAGGAGAACGCTCAATGGTGTCTTCTATATTCCTGATAGATGGGCGGTTTGCTCTTTTCATGGAGGGGAGTGTAGGCAAGAGACAAATTGTTTTCCTCCAACAACTTTCATCATTTATAATTGGTAAAATTCCTATGAGAGTTTAGGCATTTGGTTGCTTTCCAGTTAGTTGATATTTGATTTTTGTTTTTCTCATCTTGAGTTTCAAATGAAGTGACATGAAAATTTGAGGGTTTTTAAATGAAAGTCAAGGTCTGTTAAGTTGACACAATTTAGAAGGAATTGAACTGAACTTCTTACATAAAAACAATGTATCTGTTTAGATACATACATACATACATACATATATGCATACATATAGATATTCTCTTTGCTACCACTTTCATTTAAATTGCATTTGGCTTATGAGAGTAGACTCTGCATGTGGCCTATAACGTGTCATCAGAAGAGCTAGTGATTTTTAGGTTAATGGTATGTTAGAGACATAGTCCACTAAAGTTGCTGCTATATAGCAGCAGGTTTTATATGTAAAAATAATTTAAACAATTATACAAATTGCATGAGATTTCTACTGAATAATCTGAAGATAGATGCTTTTGTTCTGGTTTTGTCAGCAGCTGGCTGTGCAAATTAGGGGTATTGTTTCATCTACAGATTGATCAACTTCTCTCCTATGAGAAGTAAAAATGTCTCCCAAAATTATTTTCCAGAATTTTGATCAAACATAAAGTAAAAAGTGGCTAACAACTGGAAGCTAGAAATATTGACTTAATAATCATTTATTTCAATTATCTCTAAATGACTTTATGTACCAATTTATTTATTTATTTGTTTAATGCTGCTCTCTTAACTAAAATCTAAACTGTACAAAGACCTTTTTTGCTGTCTTGGTGTCTTCTGTGTCTCATGATCTAAGGACAGTTCCTGTCTCATAGCGGGCAATAAGTAACTTGAATAAATAAATGAATGAGTCATCCTGGCACTAATAATAAAAGTTAAAATTGAGAAAATCATAAATAGTTTATAGTCCTTGACCTGCTGAGACTCACGTTAGCCTTAATTTATAAAACGTAAGTTTAGAATATTTCATGTAAATGTGTCCAAATGAGAATTCTTGACCATAGAATAAAAATGTACTCGTTAAGAACAAATTCAAATTTTGAGAATAGTAGACCCAAGGTACTTAGGTCAACTCCTCTTTTTTCTTGGAATAATTTTACTTTGATTTGTTTCTTAATTCAAAGTCTGCTCAACTACTCTTTATTTTTTTTTAAAAATACGCTACTTGATTCTTGCAAAATTTACTTACCATATATAAGCTACTGACTCCTTCATGTGCATAATTTTTATGCTATAAATCCAAGAAAAACTTGAAGATGAATATCAGACTTATTCTTATAATATTGTACTTTGAGTTCATATTTAAGAAAATGATCTTAAAAATCTTTTAAATTAAAATTATTTGGGTAACATGGGCTAATAAAATTATATAGATTTCAAGTGTACAGTTCTATAATACATCATCTATAAATATATTGCATTGCGTGCTCACCACCCAGAGTCAGCTCTCCTTCCATCGCCATACACTTGACTCCATTTACCCTCTTCTACCACCTCCCCTCTGGTAACCACTAAACTGTTGCCTGTGTCTATAAGTTTTTATTTCTTTCTTTGTCTTATTTGTTTGTGGCCTTTAGTTTTATATCCTACATATGAGTAAAGTCATATGGTTCTTAACTTTTTCTGTCCGACTTATTTTGCTTAACATAATAACCTCAAGGTCCATCCATGTGACACAAATGGCAGTATTTCATCTTTTCTTATGGCTGAGCAATATTCCATTGTATGTATGTACCACAGCTTCTTTATCCATACAACCCAGTAATCCCTCCTCTGAGATCTACCAAAAAATCTGAAAGCATTTCTCCATGAAGATACATATACCCCTATGTTCATTGTGGTGTTATTCATGGTGGCTAAGACACGGAAACAACCAAAGAGTCCTTGGATGACTGGATAAGAAGATGCCTTCGATCTGAATCTAACTCTTAAGTGTGAATGGGCCAGAGTCATTGTTACACTGGGAAGTTCACAACTGCCATTTTCCTCCCTCCGATGCTCACCAGTTCTTTAAGGGATCTCAGTTTGTTAATATAGTATAAAGCCTTCACTCTTTGCTGTGAAAAATTATTCTGAAATTTTGAAAAAAATTTTTTTCTAAATTAATTCAATAAGATTCATATATGTCTAAATAAATAATATACCCAACATGTCTTGGAAACAGATTGCTGCGTTTCCAAACTCTGACTTCACCTGGTTATTTATTCTCTCTAAAGCTCAAGTTCCTCCTCTGTAATTGGGAATAATGTGAATATTTACCTCTTAGAGTTTCAGAAGACTCAAATGAGAAAATGCAGGTAAAAAAGAAACTATAGCTCATAGTAGTTGCATTTTTGAGTGCTTACCTCCTGCTGGGCACTGTCCTCTCTCTCTCTCCCTCTCCCCCACCTTCTATCTACTATTTATTTAACCTCTCAATAATTTTTTCAGGTAAGTACTACTGCTTTGGGAATCCCCAGTCCACACATGAAGAACTTGAAGCACAAGGAGTTAGTGTGCCCACCACCACATAGCAAGGATGGGCTGTGGGCTTCTTTATTCTGTCAACCACATCCATTGAAGATTAAATGCAAAGGACTTGGTGACTGACTAGGTGAGACAGGAGGGAGTTAAAGGAGTTCAGGATGATTCCTAGGTTTGTCCCTGAAGGTAACGGGTAAGTAGGTTGTGGCAAGTATCCAGAGTGCAATACAGAAAGCGATGAGCAAAGCGCTGTGATATCTCAGAGTAAGAAACAGCTAACTGCCTGTGAAATTTGGAGCAGCTTCCCCAGAGGAAATAGAAATTGCCCTGAGTCTTGAAGGGTTCCTGAAGCTTCCCAGGTAGAGAAATGTGGGAAGAGTGCTTTGGAAACCCGACTGGGCAATGACAAGGAATATACTGCAAGGTAGTGGTTCCCTTTGCAATTTAAATTTTCTTTTTCATCTGGTTATTCATGAACTATGTTGAAATGGAGTTTAGCTGGATCTAGAATTCAAACACAAACCAACTAGTTAGTGAGTTATTCCAGGGATAAAGATCAACATTACACATCCCATATGCTCCATTTCACTACAAATGAGCAACTTTATGACCTGACTCCCCTGAGAGTCTTCAAATAGAGATTTAATTGAGAAACTCAATTATTAGAGAAACTCATCCTGCAATAACAAAGGCAGGGGTAAGCCGTAAGGAGACACATGCGGTGCACGGGCTGCAGATACTATTAACCAAATGGACACACAGAAGATGATCTTGGAGGACAATAATTTCGCAATATCACAAGAGGTATTAGCATACGTAAACTTACCTTAGACTGAAAAATATTTTAAAATGTGTTTCATTCATTAAAACTTGGTCTATTAATTTCTGCATTATCTATGGAAGCATATCAAGAAAGGAGATATGGTAAGAGATACAGTAAAAACAAAAGAGCTCTCTGAAAAGGATTGCTCTTTCTGTAATGATTACTTCTTTACTGTAATTAAAACAGAATTATATTAAATTACTAGTGTTTGTACTATATATGTGTAAATATGATCTAAGTTTTTGATAAATGACTGATACAGCTATTGATGATTTGACCCTTATCTTAAAAACCATTGATAAATTTTCTAAGTTGATATGAACTTCTCAGAGCCAAGTGTCCATTAGGCAAAGAGTGCCAATATGCATATATGCATGAGGGCGTAATTACTACCAATTCCAGAATCATAGATAAGCTCTCTTTTGAAAAAAACTACTTTTTGTCTAATGGAAGAAATGAGGGATAATTAATTGTCTTAAATTACTTATATGGTGGAACCTACCTGTGGACCATACAATTTCCTAATCTTTGTTCCAAACAGTTCTTGCCAAGAAATTTTCATTCCTCAGCATCGTCTTGTGGAAGTCTGAGGCTGACATAGCCCTGTCTAAAGTGCAAGTGTTTCTCATCAGTTGACCCATCAGTGGAAATGAGGACTAGTAAGAAAGCTAATAGGGTCCATGGTAAGAAATAAGATAGGGTTCTGAAAATGATCATACTGAAAAGCAAAGGCAAAAGAAGGGAAATGAGGAGAGGGAGACAGAAATAGCAGTAGCACGTGCACACACACGTAAGCCCGTGACCTATTCAGAATGAAAAGTTGCAAATGACCCTTCGTGTCACATAAGTGTCTGAGCACCTGTGTGCTGGGACTGGGGAACATGGCAGCAAGCGCAGCATGTGCCTGCGGCATTCCCAGTATTCGCATTCCAGGGTGGCAGACAGACAGTAATGGTGGGAAGTGAGTGTCAGGAGAGTCACGCAGCCAGAGGGGGGTCGTAGGGAAGTGAGACAGGAGTGGCGACAGGAAGCAGGAACAAGCAGCCCATGAGGATATGTGAGGAGAGAGCAGTAGGCAGAAAGAACAGCTGCCACGGAGGTTCTGGGGTGACAGGCAGCCTTCCATAAGAAGGTGGGGAGTTAGAGGGGTCAAGTGGAGTAAGTGAGGAGAGCGGTCAGAGGTGAGCGCACGGGGCTGTGGGAGAGTAGGTCACGTAGGGGGCGTCTCAGTGGTCGGACTAAGGACTTGGATCCGTGGCAGGTGACACCATAGTCACTGACCGGATTTGAGCACTCGATATGCACCTGGTGGGGCTGAATTTTAACTGAATTGAATTGGAATTGATTTAAATTAACATTTAAAAATTGGCACTTGATTCCGTTGTTGGGAAACTTTTACATACGTTTTCAACAATTCGGGTATGTGAATATATTTTTAATTGTACATTTAATCAAATCTAGACATGAATCAGAGAGTTCCAATTACAATTCAGTATCTGAAATGAGATGTGGTGGATGTATAAAATACACACTGATGCAAAGATTTAGTACAAAAATGAAAGGCTTTAGAATCTCAACTTTTATATCGATTACATGTTGAAATAACAGTATATGTAATCTGATTATAGATGATCCTAACAGGCAGAGGAGTATCATTAATTCTGTGAGAAATGAATACTGATATACTTTTACTGAGAGTGTACATCTCAGCACATTCTGGGAGACATTTGGGGGAATATATGAATATAGTGAAAAACTGAAGCATAAACTTTCTTATTTATCAAGCAATTTCACATGTAGGACTATATCATGCAGAAATAAATATCACAAAAATGAAGATTTCAACATGCTCCTTGCAACTTATTTAAAATAGAACCAATCTATATATCCTCTAATAGGGAACACAATGAATTAATCAATCTATATGCATACAATTAAATACTAGGAAGTCATTTAAATTATAAATATATATGTATCAATATGTAAGGGCAATCATATAAATTCTTAAACTGGAGAAGCCCACTACCAATTGGTACATAGAACATCCTATTTTAAAATATCATAAAATATGAACAATAAATATAAATTTCTTATTTAACTTAATTTCTTTCCATCTTTCCAAAATTTTAAGTTTTCTTCAAATATTATAATATAGACAATTTTTATTTCCTACAGCTTTTATATTCATACAGTTTTATAATATAAAAATATGAAGTTTGCAGTGATAATGTAAAAAGCGAAGTGTTTATTCTTATTTATTGATTTATTTGCTTGGGGATTTTAAGGGTACAATTTGAAAAAGGCACACTTATTTTTAAAATCTTAGATCATTGTTGAAATGTAGTAGCCTCCTTTCCATTATGGAGATGAAATTTGAATAGATGTCATCACGGGTAGTGGTCCCATTTTTTACAGTCGGATGAGTTTTAAAATACATTTTGTTAACTTTTGCGTATATGCCCATGAAGTACTAAGTGGACATCTCGAACACACTAATATGTAAGCTATTACATAACACAGATTATATTTTTAAAAAAGAAATTAAAATCACGAGGAAAAAATCAATTTTTAATTCAGAAGAATTCCCTTGTGTCATGAACTAGACCTTAAGTGAATTTAAGTTCTGCTAGACTTAAATAAATAAACTCGACTTTTGTCTATGGCCCATTTTGTTAACTGTTGCTGGTTCTTCTGACTCCATATTTGAGATGGGTACAATACCATTATGACTCTTTGGAAAGGAAAAGGGAAAGCTCATTCAAAGTATGGAGAATGTTATTTAAAATTACAAGAGGGAGAGGAGACAAGATGGCGACTGGAGAGGAGGTTCGTAAAGCCTCTCCCTGAAAACACAATTGAACAGCCATCCAGGAGCCAAGAAAGAGGACCCTGAGTGACAAACCGGCTGTTGAGAAATCCACAAATCGCAAGTAAACACCTGAAGGCTGGCGAGAAGGGGGCGAGTCGGGGAGAGGGAAGGGAGCAGAGACGGACCACGCGGGATCCAGACGCGATCCCTGCTGACTATTCGGAGTTGTGCAGTTTGGGGGAGGGGAGAGAGACTGGGGAGCTGGGGAAGGAAGGAGTTTGGGAGCCAGCCTCTGGAACTTTTGAGTGGTAGAAGGGCTGAGTGAGGACTCTGAACTGCAAAGATAACACCCCAGCTCTAAGCCCCCTGGAGACCTACACAGGGCTGCAGTTCCTTTTCCCAGCCTGCTGCAAAGGCGACCCTGCTGTCTCAGGCCAGGCCCACAGCTTTGGACTTACGGAGCGAGCACTTCCTCGTGCACCCCAGAGTTCCAAAAGCAGTGTGAGCCTTTAGACAGCCAGGTACTGAATCAGGGCTGGGAAGAAAGACTGATTTTCCCAGCAAAGGGATGAAAGCCTTTTGGTGGCCTCTCCCCAGGATATATGTGCATAGCCTCCAAACTCAGTAGGAGATCAGAAACAAGAAACGAACAGCCCCCCTCCCCCAAAACTTGACCCCCAGCGCCACCTAGTGTCTGCCCTACAGCAAGACACCACAAAAGCAATAATCTGGGCAGTGAACATAAAGCCCTCATGTCAAAGAGAAAGATCCCAGCGGACAGGATGAATTCCTTAAAAACTAAAACTCCTCAGAAAGAACATGAAATTAACACAGAAGACAGCTTGTTACATCTGGAAGGGTCGAATTTAAGTGACGGAGAATTTAAAGCAGCCAGCTAAAGGCTGTGAGGGAAATGAAAACCTATTGGCAGAACACCATAGCTGAGATAAATAACATAAAAAAGGATATAAATGACATAAAAAAGGAACTCTGTGAACAAAAAGAACAATTTAACAAAGAAATTCAAAACATAAGAAAGATGGAGACGGAAATACGAGAAATAAATGATACCATAAAAGAAGTGAGAAATGAAATAACTGCCATAGGAAACAGGACCAACCAGATGGAGGAAAGAATTAGTGATATTGAAGACCAGAACATGGAAACAGCTCAGAAAGAGGAAGAGAGGGAATATAGAACCAAAAGGACTGAAAGAACTCTGCAAGAAATATCCGACTCCATGAGACAAAACATCAGGATAATAGGAATAGAAGAAGGGGCAGAACAATCTAGAGCCATACTCAAACAAATCATAGATGAGAACTTTCCAAACCTATGGAAAGATCTGGAACCCCAAGTTCAAGAAGAAAACAGGTCCCCCAGATACCTGGACCCCAACAGATCTTCTCCAAAACTTTGTCCAAAACTAAAGACAAAGAGACAATTCTCAAGGCAGCCAGGGAAAAAAGAACTATAACCTTTAGAGGAAAACCCATCAGGCTGGTATCAGATTTCTCAGCAGAAACTCTATAAGCCAGGAGAGAGTGGAACCCAATATTCAAAAATTTAAAAGAGAGAAACTTCCAGCCAAGAATAAATTATCCAGCAAAATTATCTTTCAGATATGAAGGTGGAATAAAGACCTTCTCAGACAAACAGAAGCTGAGGGAATTTGCCAGCACGAGGCCAGCACTCCAAGAAATACTGAAGGAGGCTCTTCAGCCTGAAAC
>PVJL010017535.1:0-17986 GCA_004026885.1 Lyroderma lyra
GGGGTCCAATGGGGACCGGCGGCGGGGGCGGGATGACTGCAGAGGCTACAGCGGCGGCCGAAGCAGCTTCATTGTTGTGAAGAGTCTTAAAGGGGCCGCAACACCTTGCCGGCCCGGCGCGGGGCGGGGGTGGGAGCGGCGGGGGTCCGGGGGCAGCGGATCGCGGAAGAAGGACGAGAAGACTGGCAGGGGTCACTGGAGCCGGCGAAGCGGAGCAGGCATCGGACCGACCCCCCCAACAGGCCCCGCCCCGGCCCCGGCCCGACCGGATGGACCCCCCCGCCGCCAAGCGCAGCCGGGGCTACCCCACGGGACCGGAGGAGCGCGATGCCGGGGCCGGGGCCGTGCGCGGCCGGGGCCGGCCCGAGGCACTGCTGGACCTCAGCGCCAAGCGAGTAGCTGAGAGCTGGGCCTTTGAGCAGGTGACGGGGTGGGGGTGGGTGGGGCGAGGGGGTTAAGGACGCACCCCCAGCCCTTCCCCCGACTTGTCTTCAGCTCCCCAGTCTCAGCCCCCAGCCTCTGGACCTGGCCGCTTCGGAGATAGATCCCCTCCAAGATCCTTAATCCTGCCCCGAGGCAGCCCCTTCCCATTTCACTCCTTCGAACCCAAAAGACCAATTCTCATCTCTTCCCCACCGCCCACAAGACTCAAGCATGCCCTCAGCACCCTAGATCCCAATTCTTGACACTTCCTTCTCCTCCCCATGGTTTTCTCACAACCCTGGGGACCTCTCTTCCTACCTCATCCCGCAATTAGGGCACCCCATTCAATCCTCACTCCTCTTGTCAACTTCTACACGCCGCCCCCATTGCTCCTAGAGACCTACACTCTATTCCTGTTGTTGTCCAGATCTCTTCCCTCCCCCATTTCTAGAGATCTCAGCCTAAGGCACCCCTTTACACCCCCTCTAGCCTCCAGAACCCAGCTGTTTCATAGGGAGCCCCCTCTTCTCCAGATCCTTCCCTCAGGCCCTGTCCCACACTCCCACCCCCAGTGCTCCCCGGACCATCTCCCACTTGGTGCTGCTGAGCCCTTCCTGGCGGGCAAAAGGGATTAATCCAGTTTCAGGGTACTCCCCCACCAAATTCCCTGCTACTTTCTCCCCACCCCAGTCATTCCAGTTCTTCCAGAGGTGGGCAGCAGGGTCGGGGTCTGGGTCATGATGATATCTAAACAGGTGCACCTGGAACCCGCCTCTGTGGCTCTGGGGGTTCTGCCAGGATGCCCCAGGTCTGGATCCCTGGACATCCCCTTTCCCAGCCTCAGTGTGGGTACCCAAGGAGCTGAAGATGTGGCCCAGACCGGACCAAGCCTTCTGAACCCTCATAGGCTCTGCTTTGCCCCTGGCCTCTCCAGAGTTAAGAACCCTGCCAGGACTGATGGGTCTGGGCCAGGTGTGGATGGAGCAGGCTGATTGACATCTGCCAACTGTCCCCAATGCCTGGGCTGGTCACTGGCTTTCCTGCTTCCCCCTGAAACCCAGGATCAGGGGCTCTGAAGGGTCCCTGCCTCTTCATTGTGTGTGAGATGCCTAGAATGATTTCAAAATCTCTGGGACTCCTTGGCCACGCCAGGCACTAGGAAAGCTCTTGCCCTATAGAAGCTCATAGAATATTCTGCAACCCTTTGGGAGTTGTGGTTCTCCTTCCCACTCTGAGGAAACTGGGGCACAGAGAGGTTGAGAAACTTGCCCAAGGTCACCCAGCCAGCGAATAGCAAGCCTGAATTGGAACACAAGCTCATCCAGCTCAGTTCATCTTGCCCAGAACCCACAGGGTGACCAGGACACCCCTCCCTTCCTGGGAGCCCTTGGAAGCTGGGAACAGAGTCTGTGTTGGGAGTCAGAGCTCACCAGTATAGGACCCTGAACTAGTGAATTCAAGCCACGTCTGAGCCTCAGATTCCTTAGGCTACAAAATGGGATGGTTAGTATCATTAGGATATTGCTGTGAGAATTAAGGGAAATTGCATACATAAAGCATTTAGCCTAGTGTAGGCTAAGTAAATGTAGGCTTGGTCGCTTTTCTTACCACTTTTATCTTCCTCCTGCCCCCTGGTAAACCTGGGAGGTGGGATTACCTTTCATCAGGACCCTGGGATCTGACATCCAGGAGGAAGGCAGCAGAAAGTTCTAGAACACTCTGGGCCAGGTGTTACTGTACACATTTTGCCTAGATTAATGCATATTTAATATTCAAGATACCAGGCTGGTGCTGTTAACATTTACATCTCTCACTTAAAAAAACTGAAGTTCAGAGAGGCAAACTGACTTGCCCATAAGCATACAGCTTGTAAGTGGCAAAGCCAGGACTCAAGCCAGGGTTTCTAACCCACTGGCCCTTTTTGCAGGTTGAGGAGCGGTTCTCCCGAGTGCCAGAGCCAGTCCAAAAGCGCATTGTGTTCTGGTCGTTTCCACGCAGCGAACGGGAGATATGTATGTACTCGTCACTGGGCTACCAGTCCCCAGAGGGTGAGCACGATGCTCGGGTGCCCTTCACCCGTGGGCTGCATCTGCTGCAGAGTGGGGCCGTAGACCGTGTGCTCCAAGTGGGTGAGTGCTTACCCCGACCCCTGCCAGGGAGGCTGGGAGGCCCAGAGGCCCAGAGCAGGCCTAGAGGAGTGGGATGTCCCAGATCTCCGGGGAGGGTTGGACAAGATAGCATAGCTAAAAAAATAGGGATCTGCTTAGACCTCAGGCAGCAGGCTTAAATGAGGGATGGGGGGGAAGGATGGTTGGAGGGTGGGGAAGAGGTGGTGAGACAGGGAGGAGTGCAAGAACAAGGCAGCATTGAGGAGCATTTGTAAACCGCAAGTGAGAGGAGGTTCCAGACCTGAGGCAGAGAGAGCCAGTGATGTATGTGTTGGGGCTAAAGGTGAGAGCCAGAAGTAAGAATGATCCTAGACCTCAGGCAGAGAGACTCAGGTGAAGGTTGGGATCAGAGATTTAGGGATGGTCTCAGACCTAAGGTAGCGAGGCTTAGGTGGGTGTCAAGGGTAGAAGTTTAGGATCAGATAGCAGGGTCCAGGGGAAGGGAGGGGGCAGAGGTTCAGAGCTAGAGTTGAAAGATGATTCTAGACCTCATGCAACAGGTCTCAGAAGGGTACCAGTAGAGGCTGAGCCACAAAACACTTGAGCCCTGTAGTACCACACCTCTATTGGGGCAGATCATGTCTCCCAGCTAGAGGCAGGGGCTTGGCCAAGCTGACCCTCCCTGAACCCTGTCAGCCTGGGGGCCCCCTTGCCTGGACATGGCCCAGCTGGCCACAGGCTTGGCCACCTCTAGCCGGTATGAGGAAGCCGCCGTCTCCCCGCATGACACAGCATGGGCCAGCTGGGGCCTGAGCTGCCCAACCAGTTGGATGAGCCTGGCATCTGGGCTCCCCAGGGGCCAGGGAGGGGCAGGGGGTGATGGGGTGAACTAGCCCCTGGCCTGCCACATCAGCCCCTCACCCCCAAGTGTCACAGGCCTTTGCCATCTTCCCAGGAAGTTACAGGGCTTCCAGACCCTGGGCTGTATCCATGGTAACCCAAGGGCTGAGAAAAACCATCTTGAAGACCACTGCTATAATAATATTCATACTTGCATTTATTTAGGACTTACTGTATGACAGCAGCATGCCAACCATGAACTCATTTAATCCTCATTATAAACAAATAAGGAGCATGTTACTGTTTATTCCCATTTGACAGATGAGGAAACTGAGGCACAGAGTGGTTCAGTGACTTGCGCTATATTACTCAGCTGGCATTTGCACCTGGGTCTTGCTGTGTGCCCTGGGGTGACACAGTAGCGACTGTTTGGTTTTTGTCTTAGGGTTCCACCTGAGTGGTAACATCCGGGAACCTGGAGGCCCCGGAGAGCCTGAGCGCCTCTACCACGTCTCCATCAGCTTTGACCGCTGCAAGATCACTTCCGTGAGCTGTGGCTGTGACAATCGAGACCTCTTCTACTGTGCCCATGTGGTGGCCCTGTCGCTGTACAGAATTCGGCATGCCCGCCAGGTGGAGCTGCGGCTGCCCATCTCCGAGACGCTTTCCCAGATGAACCGGGACCAGCTGCAGAAGTTCGTGCAGTACCTCATCAGCGCCCACCACACCGAGGTGCTGCCCACCGCCCAGCGCTTGGCCGACGAGATCCTCCTCCTGGGCTCCGAGATCAACTTGGTTCACGGTAAGGGTGCCCAGGGATCTGATGGGGGTGGTGAGGACCTACATCACAGCCACCTCACTTGCCAGGCAACAGATATTTTTCATGGAATCTTAAGGTCCCTTTGATTCATGAACAGGGATAGAACAGTACCTTTGCCTGAGGTCAAGGTCACACACCTAATAGGTGGCTGGATTTGGTGTGGCTGTGGACAGGTGAATGGCAGATTGAGAACCAGAGTTGAAGGAACAAGTGGGAGGTCAGGTCCCAGGATAAGGGTGTCCTAAGATCACAGGAGCACCTCAGGGTGTAGGTAGGTGGAAGGCATGAAGGGTATGTGGGTGTGTCAGGTGGGGTCTTGGTAGGAGGGTGAGGGGCTACAAGGGCCTGTGTTGCCTAACTATAATGGTGGGGAGAATGGAGCAGGATGGCAAGTGGTAGATGGTGACATGGATAGTTAATTGAGGGTGGAGGTGGGTGAATGCAGAAAGTGTTCATGGAGAGTTGGGGTGAATTGATGGTATGGAAGAGCAGATGGGGTGAGTGGATGGGTCATGAACCAGAATAGTAGATGAATGGGGAATTGGTGGTAATTGGAGGTTGATTTGGGTGGGATGGGCTTTGACAAGGGAGACTGAGGTACACTGATGGCATTGGTGGGAAACTGGAAGGACCAATGGGTGTATTGTTTGGGGATGAGTTGATGAGTGAAGGAATGTTCACATGTGTGGACTGATACGGTGGATGGATGAAGTGGGTGTGTGTTTTGTGTAGGACGGATGGACTAATAGGGGGTGGGTGTTTTGGAAGATACATGTGAATGGATGGTTTGATGAGTGAAGAATAGATAGAAAGTTGGGGTTCAATGGATGGATAGTACAGTTGGGTCAATGAATGAATAGTTGGGTATTTTGAATGGTTGGTACAGATGAGTTGGAAAGAAAAATAGGGGTGAGTACCTGAATGAATGAACCAGTGGGATGGGTATAGATAGGTGAACAGGTGGAAGTTATGAGTAGGGTGGATGATGGACTAATGGGGTAGGTAGGTATGCTAAGGGTTATGGATGTGTGGGTAGATAAGGAACATGACATGGGGAGTGGATAGACAAGTGAATGGTTTGGATGGATGGGTGGGTGATGTTTCGGGTAGCATGAATGGCTGAGTAGAAGGGTACGTGATGTTTCAGGTGGGATAGACCATCATCCCACCTGAATGGATGAATGAATGTGGGGAATAAGTGTTTTGGGTAAGATGAGATAAAACAGATGAGCTAGAGATGTTTTGAGCAAGATGGATGGGTAGATGCACGGACGAATGGGCAGGTCACGTTTTAGGTGAGAGAAGTGGGTGGATGGGTGGATGGATGGAGGAATGGGCAGATTGGTGGGTAGTTTTTCAGGTAAGATGGATGAGTAAATGAATGGAATGAGTGAACTAGTGATGTTTTAGGTGGGATGGATGGATGATGACTGGGTTGGGTAGTTTGGAAGACTGAATGAGACCCCCTCACTAACCACAGCCTCAGCTTTTCCTCCCTTCCTGCAGGTGCCCCAGACCCCACAGCAGGTGCAGGCATTGAAGATGCCAACTGCTGGCACCTGGACGAGGAACAGATCCAGGAGCAGGTGAAGCAGCTGCTGTCTAATGGCGGCTACTACGGCGCCAGCCAGCAGCTGCGCTCCATGTTCTGCAAGGTGCTGTGCGGGCACGGCATGCACAGTTGGGTGTGCACAGTGGGCTGCAAGGCCCTGGTGCCGGCACCCTGCCCCTTCCTTACTACCCCATTCCCTCACAGGTACGGGAGATGCTGCGGATGCAGGACTCCAACGGAGCGCGCATGCTGATCCTCATGACTGAGCAGTTTCTGCAGGACCCACGCCTGGCCCTGTGGCGGCAGCAGGGTGCTGGCATGACGGACAAGTGCCGGCAGTTGTGGGATGAACTGGGTGAGGCTTAGGCCTGAAGTGGGTCAGGCACTGGGGTTCCAGCATCAGGTCTTGCCCTCCCTGAGACTGGGATCTGGCCTCTTAGTCCTTCGTTCATTAGCACCTCCAGTGTATGAGGCACTTACTGTACTGATCACTGGAGCTACAGCAAAAAGCAGATTAAATACCTGTTCTTGTGGAGCTGACACCTGGTAGGCAAGACACAAGAAAATACTACAAACCCGTAAGACCAAGAGTCGTCAAACCTTTTCCATAAGGACTAGATAGTCAATAGTTTCAGCTTTGTGGGCCATTTGGCCTCTGTTGTGACTCTGGTTCCCCTGTTGTAGCTGAAAAGCAGCCACAGACACATGTAACTGAATGGGCATGGCAGCATTCCCATAAAACTATTTACAAACACTTTTTAGTTACTTGAATTTCATAGAATTTTCACATCACAAATATTCTTTTGATTTCCCCCCCACCATTAAAAATGTAAAAATAAATTTTAGCTTGTAGGCCATTCAAAAACAGGTGGATTTTCTCCAGGGGCAGTAGTTTGTTGACCCCTATGATAGATAGTGATAAGTACTGTAGGGGGAAGAAAAACAGTGAGAGGAGTCTGGTGGCCTGGGTTTGAATCCTACGTCCTCCGACTTCCCAGCTGTGTGACCTTGAGGCAGTGACTTTACCTCTCTGTGCCTCAGTTTTCTTACCTGTAAAGTGAAGAAACCATTAGTTGCAACTTCAGATGGTGAGGCAGAGAGCAGTGCCCAGCATACGGTAGACAATCCATAAATTTGTGCTGCTATTGTTGACATAAATATTGAACCTTGCCAGTGCCCATGTTCACTGCTCTCCCTCTTTCCCCAGGGGCCCTGTGGGTGTGCATTGTGCTGAGCCCCCATTGCAAACCAGAGGAGCGGGCAAGCTGGCTCCAGCTACTTGGCAAGTGGGATAAGCTGGACGTGTGCCCACTTGAAGAGGGCAACTACTCTTTCGACAGGCCCACCCTTCAGCCCACCGTAGCCCTCAGCTCAGGTAGGAAAGTGGTCCCTGCCATTCCCCACAAAAGTGTCACCTCTGCTGGGGGCCCATCCTCCTCATTATGGTGCTCTAGGAGAGATCATAGGGGGTCCCAGCCTTTGCCTATCCTTCCTGTCAGGGTGGGGAGTGAATGTCCAGGGCAGGGCAGTGGGCAGGCCAAGGGACAGTGAAGTGAAATGCTTAAGACACCTGTAGTTCTGGGCTGGCCTCCTGGCTCAGCCTTCTCCTGGCAGTGGAGGCAGGGGTGGAGGAAAACAGAGAGAAAAAGAAAGAAAGATAATGAGAAGAAAGAGGCAGAGATGGAGAGAGAGAAACTGGATGACAGAGGAGGGGTCAATGGGGAAACAAGGGGGAAAAAAGGAATGAACTGTACGGGGGAGAAAGATGGACAGAGAGACAGTTACTCAGCCTCAGTTGTCCAATTATAAGAGGGGCTATAACAGCTTGCCCAGCACACATACGCACACATGTACCTTTGAAAGGCTACGTTAAGGGTTTGGGGAGGTGACACGTGTCCCCTGATGCACCCAGAGTCTAGCCCCAAGCTGGCATTCAGTCAGGGGAACTGGCCGTGGTCCGACTGCTAGGCCAGGTTGGATGCCTGTCCCGCAGGCCCGGAGGAGGAGGAGATGGTGGCTGCAGGTTCCCGCCACACCGTGTTTGGCCGCGCCCTGCAGGCTGGGTCACTGCACTGGAATGACCCTCACCTGCAGAGGATCCTGGCTAGCGACTGCTATGGCCCCAGCCTCACAGGCCACATGGGCAGCGACAAGCCGACCTTCGACCCCCAGGGCCGCCCCCTCTGGCTTGGGGAGCCATTCCCCACTGCTTGTGCCCGTGTGGACACCCTGCGTGCCAATGGATATCCCCGCCAGGCCTTGAGGCTGGCAGGTGCCATAGTCAACACACTCCGGCTGCAGCGGCGGCATCAGCTTGAGAGCTACAAGCAGCAGAAAAAAGGTGGGTACCAATAGATCACCAGTCCCGGGGGCTGCAGGCACAGATGCCAACTGGGGGCTGTGACAACCCGGGCAGTCTGTGAGTACCACTTGGGGTCCCACCAGGAAAACTCAACCACTCTAGGTGTCTTGAGGTGAATGGAATTTAATACAGGGGATTGAGGGCTCACAAAATCAATAGAAGGGTTACAGGACTGAAAGTCAGGGAAGCCACCACTTGAGTTCAAGAACTTGAATTTCAGCAGCACAGTAAGCCCAGCAGCCTGCAGCCTCCACGGGGGCAGTTCCCTAGAGGACACCCAGAAACTGCTGGCAAAACCTCATGTCTGCACCTTGTGGACAGCCACATACCTGGTCACAGCTGCTGCAGAAGAATAATGTCTTCACCTTCCATAGCTCACAGAAAGGAATCTCGGAAATGTAGTTTCTGAGCTTTCAGTCCCTACAGCACGTGGGGTACCAGCCACACAGGGGCCTGGCTGCAGTGTGGTCAGATCACCTGTATTTTTAAGAGAGGTTTCTGGATTATTTGATTGGGGAATTTACTGATTTTCAAAAATGGGCAACAAATTCAAATTGTGTTAGAAAAAAAAATCACACTCTATGGGCCCCAAAAAGAACACGTCTGTGGACAAGATACAGGGGGCAGGGGGAAGGTCACTAGTCACATTCTCTGGGTGATGAGGTTGGCCTGATGGGCCAGTTACCAGGAAATTTAACACAGGGTGTAATGGGAGGAAACGTGTGGGCTCTGGGACCCCAGCAGAGCCCTGATCCAGCCTGGAGGCATAGGGAAAGCCCCCCACCATTGGAGGTGAGAGTTAAGCTGAGATTTTAAGGATGTATAAGAGTTTCCCAGAAGAAGAGGAGGGAGGAATAGTGTTTCAGGTAGAAGGAACAGCATGGGCAGGAGCCCAGAGGCAAGAGAGAACACAGCTTATGGCAGGAGATTGGAAGAAGCTGCCAGATGGGGCAGGTGACCACTATGGGGCCATGAAAGCTTGTTGGGCGTGAGAAAGGTGGGCAGGATTAAGGGTTACAGGAGGGAATGACACTGGTTGGAGGTTTTAGAAAATGCCTGGTTTCCTCCAGGTGTCGTGCTAGGCCTGGATATGACAGGAGGCCAGGGCTGTAGAGGTGAGAGTTACTGCAGAGCTCCAGGGAAGATGGCCACTGGGTGGGCAGGTAGAAGGCAGGCCCTGGGAGGCTGGGCTGGGGGTTCAGGGAGAGGAACTCCCATAGGGGCTTGGGAGGGTGGGCAGGCATTGAACCCCACTTCCCACCTGCAGAGCTCCTACAGAAAGGCTCCACCTGCATTACCAACACAGAAGGATGGGTGGGCCACCCCCTGGACCCCATTGGCTGCCTCTGCAGGGCTCTTCTGGAGGCCTGTCGCCTGGAGGAAGAGACCCTCACCCTTTACCCAGGTACCCACACTGGGACCCCTGGAGGAAGTGTGGCAGTCCCCACCCTTTGGCCAAGCCCCCTGGCTCAATA
Organism: Lyroderma lyra; assembly: GCA_004026885.1. Lineage (NCBI taxonomy): Eukaryota > Metazoa > Chordata > Mammalia > Chiroptera > Megadermatidae > Lyroderma > Lyroderma lyra. Next base: position 9,581 of record PVJL010017535.1, read on the forward strand.
TCCTCAGAAAGTGAGGCTATACCCTTACCCTTGGCATCCTCCCCCACCCCCTCTTCCATTGCTAGGAGCCAATAGGCTTAGCTTCTGAAAGGGAGGACATAATAGGCCTATCTGCTACTTGAAGGTGGGCCCCAACCCCTGGTCAGTGCTGGAAGCAGCTGAACTCCCCCTGTGCTGCCCCCGCAGTCTACATGCTTGGGGTCAGGGGTCACTGGAGTCCTGGAAAAGGGGATCCTTCTCCACCATCTTTGGTTCCTGTCGCCCACAGACTCAGGCCCCGAGAAGCGGAAGGTGGCCTACCAGCACATGCCGGTGCCCGGGAGCCCTGGGGAGTCCTACTTGGCACTGGCACTGGAGGTGACACTGCTGGGCCTGGGACAGCAGCGGGCCCTTCCTGAGGGGCTGTACGCCCAGGACAAAGTGGTGCGCAATGAGGAGCAGCTGCTGGCTCTGCTGGAGGAGGTGGAGCTGGATGAGCGGCTGGTGCAGGTGCTTCGCAAGCAGGCGGGACTGCTCCTGGAAGGTAGGGTCCTACCCCTCGCCTGAGCTGGTCAGAGTGCTACTGGATCCAGAGTTCCGCCCCTAGCTCCGCCTTTTGGTCCTTACCTTAGCATTTCCCAAGAGGTGAGATACAGCCTCTAGGTTTCACCCTCGAAGCACATTCTGGCAGCCAGTAACTGCTGCGAATGGTGAGGCCCCGCCCCCTTCCCACTTAGAGCCAATAAGCCTTGTCGGTGATGCCCAGCTGTACTTTATTGGCTCTGCCCATGGTCCTGCCTTATGAGCCCCGCCCCCTGATCAGGTGCAGTCCCACTCGACCCTCTGGCCCCACCTGCATCTGGGTTCTGCCCCGCACCCAGGGTTACCCAGGGTCTCCTCTTTGGATTTCCCACGGCTTTTCTGTACCCCCATGGTGGGGACCTTTCCAGCTCCTAGTTCCAGCCACTGTGTCCTGAGGTCTGCCCATACCCTACTCAGCCTGGGGTCTGGGGAGATCTGGGGAGGCGCAGAAACGCAGAAGCAAGCCCACACCTCGGGACTGAGCTCAGGCTGACCCTGCAGGGGGTCCCTTCAGCGGCTTTGGCGAGGTGCTGTTCCGGGAGAGCGTGCCCATGCACACCTGTGCCCGCTACCTGTTCACTGCACTGCTGCCCCACGACCCTGACCTGGCCTACCGCCTCGCCTTGCGAGCCATGAGGTAAAGACAGACAGATAGCTGGGGACTCAACTCGGGGCCAGTCAGGATTGGGGACCGGGAGGCACTCTCACAACTCCATCCTCCTACCTGAACTCACTGCCTGGTTAATGCATTCTCCTTCATACTGGCATTCTAGGCTGCCCTGTGCTCTTAACTATTAAATATAAATGTGTAATTTCTCTAACATTCTTGGTCCAATTGGAACATATCAATTGCAGTATACAAAAATACTGCAATATTAACACCCAAGAGAAAAGCCATCATTGTGTGTATGCTGGTTGTTATGATCAGTGTAGTACAATTTTTAAAAATTGACTATCATGCCCTTCAAAAAATATGAGTATAAATGTGTAATATTATTTTGAATTTGAGAGATATCCAAATGGCACAGAAGTCAGAGTGCTTTCCTAGGCTGGTTTGCCCCAGCCTACCCAAATCTCTCTGGAGGCAGTGTTCCCGCTTTTCTTATCAATCCTGCAAGAGTTGAGATTTCTGCAAACCCATAATCTGTAAATTAAAAATTGGTTGCCCTTTCCTCCTTTTACAAGGATGATACATCATATACCTGTTCTTTGGACCTTGTTTTCACTGAGCATTGCATCTTAAAGTCTTAGTTGTATCACACAGCACATGAACCACTGTAAGAATGCATCACAAAAGAACCAATCTAGAGTTCCCTGATGGTGTAGTGACTTAAGGCTTCAGCGATGGCGCTGTCAGCGCTGCGGCCTGGGTTCGATTCCCAGCCAGGGAGCTACCCACATACCAAAAAAAAAAAAAAAAAAAAAAAGAACCAATCTGGAGCTGATAGACATTTATGCAGTTGCCAAAAAAACTTTACAATGAATTACCTTGTTATAATTTTACATTTCACATTGCAGAAGCAGGATTTTTTAAGGCCCTCTCAGGACACGAATAATATTGTCACCTCTTTATCAGCCACATGGCCTTTAGTGTGTAAATAGAGCAGAGCATTGTTTAATGAACCCTGGAGTGATGGGCATAAACAACACTGCAGTGAACATCTTGCACACACATCTTCCATCTTCCTGGGTGCTCAGGGCTTTGCTGGTTTGAGGTGGGAGGCTCCAGCTGAGGCAGGAGGCCTTTCTCTCCTAGGGAGGAGAGAAGACTCCAACCCTGCCTCACTCTGGGTTTGCTTCTTTCTTTATCCCAGGTTGCCCGTATTGGAAACAGCACTTCCAGCTGGAGAGCCTCACCCCAATCCGCTGGACTCTGTCATTAGTAATCGCTTCCCCCGCTGGTTCATCCTGGGCCACCTGGAGACCCGTCAGTGTGAGCTGGCCTCCGCCATGCTGACTGCTGCCAAGGGTGAGGACTGTGCTGCCTCCATTCCCCTGTCCTCCTCTGCCTTCTTCTCCTTCCTCCATTCCTTCGTCCCCCTCTTTTTTGTACTTCTACCAAACTCTACCAGTTTTCCTGGAGCACTTTCTAGATCGACCTGGAAGACATTTTCAGGGCAAGGGTTACTACCTCTAATTTTCTCCAAGTGTCACGGTCCACTAGCTACTTATTTTAGGCAGTCACCCCAAAATTGCTTGGCGGTCCACCAGTGGACTGCAATCAACATTTTGCCCAGGCCTGTTCTAGGTGGATCAGGTACTGTGGCAAGTGCTAAGGATGCTGCAGTAAACAAAACTGACCCAAATCCTGTGCCCTGTGGTGTTACCTTCTAGTAGAGGTAGACAGACAATAAACAAGGTAAAGGAGATAGTTATGCGGTAAGGGAGAAGGTCACAAGTGCGATGGAGGAGGATAAAGCACGTCGACTTTTCAGCTAAGATGTGAAGGTACGGGCAGAGCCATGCCAATATCTGTGTCTTGGCTCCTTCTGCTATCAAAAAATACCGCAGACTGGGTGACTTAAACAACAATTTTATTTTCTCACAGTTCTGGAGGATGGAAGTCCAAGTTCAGGGTGCTAGCATGGTCAGTTCCTGGTGAGGACTCTTCTGGCATGCAGACAACCACCTTTTCATTGTGTATTCACATGGCAAAGAAAGAGAAAACCCAGGTGTCCTCCTCTTATATAAGGACACTGAGCCCATCATGGAGATCCCATCTTCATGACCTGCTCTAGACCAAATTGCCTGCCAAAGACCCCACCCCCAAACACCATCATATTGGGAGTCAGGGCTTCAACATACGGATTTAGAGGGACACAGCTCGGTCCATAGCACCTGGGAAGAAGAGCATTCCAGGCAGAAGAAACAGCTAGTGTGAAGTCCGTGAGACTGGACTTTTCAGGAACAGAGGATCCTGGTGTGGCTGGATTGGAATAACAGAATTGTAGGATCTGGACCAATGATGATAATAGTGATAAACGCTAACATTTGTGTAGCTTTTGCCATGCTAAAGCCTGTACTAGTATGGGCTTACCACAGCCCTATGAGGCAGATACCATTGCATTAGTATTACCCATTGCACAGATGGACCAGTCAAGGCACAGAGAGGTGAAGTGACTTGCTTAGGGTCACACAGCTAGTGAGTGGCAAGGCAGGGATTTGAACCTTGGCATTCTGGCTCCAGAATCCATGACATTGGTGATTAGGCATCCAGCGGGAACTTAAGTGGCTTTTACCCATTGGAAGTCGGGGAGAGCAGAGGAGAAGACAGGGATGGGAGCACTGAAATTGATCTGGATCTTCATAGAATCATTGCCAGGTGCATGTCCCTCCATGCTCACACCTTGTGTACTTGTGTGGAGAAATGTGTATGAACAGGTAGGGCAGTGACAAGGGCTTGTGTCTGGTATACCAATGGTGCCTCTGTCCCTACCCCCACACCAGGAGACCCTAAGTGGCTGCATGCAGTATTGGGTTCCATCCAGCAGAATATCCACTCTCCAGCCCTGCTCTTCAAGCTGGCACAAGATGCCTGCAAGACGGCCACCCCAGCCAGCGCCCCACCGGACACCACCCTACTGGGCATTGCCCTGGAGCTGGGACTGCAGGTGAGGGCCCCCAAGAGGATAGGGTAAGGGAATGCTGCCTGTGGGCAGGGTCTGAGTGTGAGTGGCACCTCTGGGGCAGGACTTCAAAGAGGCAGAGTCTGTAAGTCCTGGGAGTGAAAATGAGGTTATCACTGGGAGTGGGCCACCGCTAAGGGCGGGGCTTGGGGAGGGTCCTGAATGTGATCAGCCACCTCTGGAAGTAGAGTCTGTGGCTGAAAGTCATGGAGACGGGCCTGTGGATGAGTGTCCAGTCTTACAACGGAGAGGCAGAGGTTCAGCCTTTGGGTGAGGAGCCAACTGCAAGGTGTGGGATATGGAGCGGGTAGAGCCTCAGATGGTAGCCTAAGTAAAATTAGAGAATGAGGAACAGCCTCAGGATAGCTTGCAGCTGGGCTCACCTTCCCAGGCAGAATTAGCAAGCAAGGGGCCCTCAGGGGCAGAAGTAGCCAAAACAACTTCCTGTATGGGCTGGAGTCATTAGAGAAATGTGGAAGGGGCAGGTCAAGGTCAGAGCTTTAGAGAGGAGACCCTCTACTTAGGAGCTTCCAGAAAGCAGGGTCCACCAGATCGGACTGAGGATGGGACTTGGGGGGAGAAGCACGCAAGGAAAGTGCTTATTGGGGTGGGACCTGAAGAAGGTGGGGCCTATAGGGCAGGTGCTCTATTGGGAACTACAGGGAGGAATCTGCTGACATGAAGCGTGGAACTTTATGGAGAAAAGGAGCAGGTTGGCTAGTTGTCCAGAGTAGGATCCCTGAGGCCTCAGAATAACACCAACAATAGCAATAATAGTAATGGCTGATGTTAGCTGAGCACTTTGATGCAACGAGTACTATGCAAAGAGCTCTACTACATAATTTAATTTAATTCTCACAACCCTATGAAGTAGATGTGATTTTAATCCCCATTTTACAGATGAGGAAACTGAGGCCCAGAGAGGTGAGGCCACTTGACCAGATTGTATGGCTCATTGACTTCGTCCCTGACTTCCAAGTCTCCCTGAGCCCCTTAGGATCCCTGATCTCCCTGTCCCCTGCCAGCCCAAGATTTGGGGTAACTGCCTTACCTCCCCTTTTCCACCTGCAGGTAATGCGGATGACCCTGAGTACCATGACCTGGCGGCGAAGGGAAATGGTGCGCTGGCTGGTCAGCTGTGCCACAGAGATTGGTGAGAGCGCCCAAGGGGACCTGCAACCCATCTCCAGGAGAGAAGCAGAGATTTCTCTGTGTCTAGATTGTGCTCAGGGCTGGGCAGGGAAGGGCTGTTGGGTGGGGGCCACTGACCTAGACAAAAGCCTGGAGACTGACCAGGCTAGAGTGGCTTGGAGAAGGGCCAGTGACACCAAAGCTTAGCGCATGTGCATGGGGTGGGGGGGGCATGTGCACATGCGCGCACATACCACCCAGTTCCTACCCAATCCCACTGCCTCCTGCCCTTTTAAAAGGGTAAAGCAGCGGGTGGAGGCAAAGGGGGTGTGTCCTCAGCCCTGGCTGCTGGGACATATCCACATCCATGCCCTTCTTCCTGAGCAGTCTTGCCCTCTTACATCCCCTAGGCCCACAAGCCCTGATGAACATCATGCAAAATTGGTACTCCTTATTCACACCAGTGGAGGCAGCCACCATTGTGGCAGTGACAGGCACCACTCATGCCACACTGTTGCGACTACAGCTGGACGCACCCCGGCGGGAGGAGCTCTGGGCCTGCGCCCGCACCCTGGCCTTGCAGTGCGCTATGAAAGACCCGCAGAACTGTGCTTTGCCTGCCCTCACCCTGTGTGAGAAGAACCACGCGGCCTTCGAGGCGGCCTACCAGATCGTGCTGGATGCAGCAGCTGGTGGCCTGGGCCATGCCCACCTCTTCACAGTGGCCCGCTACATGGAGCACCGTGGCCTGCCGCTGCGGGCCTACAAGCTGGCCACGCTGGCCTTGGCACAGCTCAGCATCGCCTTCAACCAGGACAGCCACCCCGCTGTTAACGATGTGCTCTGGGCCTGCTCCCTCAGCCATTCTCTGGGCCGGCATGAGCTCTCTGCCATTGTCCCACTCATCATCCGGAGCATCCACTGCGCCCCCATGCTCTCCGATATCCTGCGCCGCTGGACCCTCTCAGCTCCTGGGCTGGGTCCCCTGGGGGCCCGCCGGGCAGCCAAACCACTAGGCACCGACCGTGCGCCTCTCTGCCAGCTCCTGGATGCTGCAGTGGCAGCCTATATCAACACCAGCCACTCCCGCCTCACGCACATCAGCCCACGGCACTATGGCGATTTCATTGAGTTCCTGGGCAAAGCCCGAGAAACCTTCTTGCTGGCGCCTGACGGGCACCTTCAGTTTGCCCAGTTCTTAGAAAACCTCAAACAGACCTACAAGGGCAAGAAGAAGCTCATGCTGTTGGTGCGGGAACGTTTTGGCTGAGGGTCAACAGGCAGGTGGTGGGAGGCGTCCCCTTTGTCGCTGCCTCTGTGGCACCTGCTCATGGGGGCCTGGACTGGAGGCCCATGTGGCATATCAGTATTAAGTCAGGGAAGAGCCCAGCTGGAGCTAGGTGGTCTTACATGCCATCCCTGCAAGCCCCCCAGATGTGGAGTAGGGGGTGGTGGCTGGCGTCCTGACACATGTGTGCCTAGGAGTGTGCAAACGAGTGTGCGAGACGCAAGGATCAGAAGCCATACCACCACTCAGAGGCCTGGAAGGGGGTGTGTGCTTGGGTAGCTGGTATGACCCTGCCTTGGGCACCCCAAAAGCAATAAGGACGCTACCCCTCCCTAAACTTGCTGGCCTGCTGTGGGCTCCAGGGTAGCTGAGAGGCAGGACTTTCCTGAAACCAACTCAAAATCAAGTAGCAGACCCTCCCCATGCCCGACTCTGGGTGGCCAGGGGACTTGTGTTAGCACATCTAAATCTCCTTTTGCACCCTCTTCTCACTGCCTCAGGGGCCCCCTTCCACAGCCTTGTACCCCTTCCAGGCTGTCCAGCTGGGACCAATGGCTCACCCCCACTGAAGGATTTGAAGAGGCCTCAGGCCTCGGCCACATACCTCACCCCCCATCCCGCCAGGACTCCCATTCCTGTGGGTGCCAGGGTCTCAGGGCAGGCTGGGGAGCTCATTGCTGTCCCTCCTTCCACCTGCTAGTCACTGGACATACAACTCAGGAACTGAGCCAGGCTCACGCTGTCCTCCAAACCTGGTGTCAGGGGAGACAAGCACAGGTGGGCCAAGGACCCCTGTCCCAAATCTGGAAAGGCAAGGCTGGCATCTGGGCATTTTCTGGCTCTGTTTGTCTCTCTCTTTCTTCCCTACCCACTTTGCCCTTTCACCTTACTCTTCTTTTCCAAATTTCTCTCCATTTAACATACCTTTCTATTTGTATCTGTAAGCCCAGCTGCTGTCTCTTTGGCCTCCCACCCCTACTTCCACTCCTATCTTTTCCCTTCTTGTAATTAAGGACAAAAGATTGCATTGTTTTGTAACTTTTTCTATTTATTGAACCATATATTGTATTTCCTTTTTCCTTTTTGTTTTTGTTTTCTATAGATTGAACACACTTTTTCTTTTTTATTTACCATCCATACAAAATCTCTATCCTGGTCTGTGGACACAGCTTCAAGAGAGGGGCAGAATGGAAGTGACTGCTGGTTTCATCTTGTGGTAATAGGGTGAATAATGGCAGGCAGGGTAGAGAGAGGTCACCATGAGCAAGCCTCTCATCGGTTACATCTATCACAACACCCCTACGGAGTCCGAAGGATCATTCCCATTTTACAGATGAGAACACTGGAGCTCCAAAGTTTAAGGAATGGGCACCCTTTTTAGGAAGAGACAAAGCTTGATTTAGTGCCTTGCTGGGGCTACTGACTGCCCCCACCAGGCTGCGTGGCCTTTGCGCCGCTGGGAATGACCACTAGGGGGTGCCCTAGCTCCAGACACCCACTGTTGGGGAGCCTTGTCTCCCACATTGCTGAGCTGGGGAGGGAGATCAACATATGCTGGGTGCAGCTGAATGAGAAAGATTTCCCCGCCCACAAGCGGGAACCCTAGGCTGAGACTAGGCCTTGGTGCGCAGGGCTCTGGCCGAAACTAAAGGGACAAGTAGCCGTGGTTAATGAGGGCGCTGCCACCGCGGATGAGGTTCCTAGTCCCCATATAGAGTGAGGGGTCTAGGGGACAGCGAGAAGGCCCGCGACTGCCTTCCTTTCCTGGCTCCCAGAGAAGCAGCAATTCTCGGCCCACCC
>PVJL010017536.1:0-17964 GCA_004026885.1 Lyroderma lyra
ATGATGATCTCCAGGTCCATCCATTTTGTCGCAAATGGCAATATTTCATCTTTTCTTACAGCTGAGTAATATTCCATTGTGTATATGTACCACAGCTTCTTTATCCAGTCATCTGTCGCAGGGCACTTTGGTTGTTTCCATGTTTTGGCCACTGTGAACAGCGCTGCAATGAACATTGGGGTACATAAGTCTTTGCAGAAAATGGTTTTCAAGTTCTTTGGGTAGATCCCCAGAAGGGGGATTGCTGGGTCAAATGGTAGCTCCATTCCCAATTTCCTGAGGAACCTCCACACTGCCTTCCACAGTGGTTGTACCAGTTTGCACTCCCATCAGCAGTGTACCACAGTTCCTTTTTCTCACATCCTCTCCAGCACTTGTTATTCCTGGTCTTGTTGATAATAGCCATTCTCACAGGTGTGAGGTGGTATCTCATTGTGGTTTTGATTTGCATTTCCCTGATAGCTAATGAGGATGAGTATTTTTTCTATACAAACTTATTATCTTATAGTTCTGTAAGTTAGAAGTTTGGCTGGGCTAAAATCCAGGTGTCAGCAGGGCTGCATTCCTTTTTAGAGGCTCTAGGTAAGGATCTATTTTCTGTTCACTCAGCTTGTTGGCAGAATTCAGTTCAGAGGTCCCTGTTTTCTTGAAGGCTATAAACTGAGGGTTATTCTCAGCTTTGAGAAGCTACCACATTCCTTGGTTTTTGACCCCTTCTTCCATTCAAAGCCAGGAGAGTGAGTTGACTCCTTCTCAAATCTCATCTTTCTGACCCCTCTTCCACCATCTCATCTCTCTGCCACAAATGGAAAAGGTTCTTCACTTTTAAGGACTCCTGTGATTAGATTATACTCACCCAAATAATACAGGATAATCTGCCCATCTCAAAGTCCTTAACCTTAATCACATATGCAAAATTCCTTTTGCCATGTAAACTAACATAATCATAGGTTCTGGGGATTAGGATATGGACAACTTTAGGCAGCCAGTATTCTGCCTGCAAGTACCAAGTTTCCAGATGCCAGCCAAGAGCCAACCTTGAAAGCAAGCCTTTCTAAAGACAACAATCTCAGGTCTGATATATTAACTATTTTTCTGCACACCTGTGCATATCTAAAGGAAGATGACATCATGAGTCCAATAGCATGTGGTCTGTATTGTGCTTGTAATGTCTTGGACTTCGTAGACAACTGGACTCAGAGCTCAGCCCACAAAGAGGCTGTACAGGGCTGTCTCTTCTCCCACTTTCAACCATGATTGGCACCAAGATAAGAGAAACCATTAGGCCATGGTGATTATTAGCACTAGGTTTGGCAGAAAGTAGATTCCAGTTTAAATTTTTAGCTATGTACCAAGAACAATTTACTTATTCTATCTGATGCTCATTTCTCATCTCTTCATAGGCATAATACCACTATATTACAGATTTAAATGAGAGAATGCACATAATGCATGTGTAAGACAATACCTTCCAGATCATAATGGCTAGTGTGCTGGGAGATGAAACATTCAGTGGGAGCAAAAAAAACAAGATTAAAATCTCCTATTTCATATGGAACTTCCTCTTGGGGGAGAAATAAGAAGAGGCAGAGGCTTACTTTTAGGATCTACCTTGGTCTTTCTCTTTTTTGAACCCTTATCTCTCTGTTGACAAACTTATTTCTCTTTCTTCTGTTAAAATGTGACATGGTGAATTATTAACTTTTGTTTTTCACCCCCAGCTCCTGCTTCCCCTTTTACTCCTGGACCTGCTTCAGGCAGTGCAGGTCCAAGTCTTCTGCCACAGGGTAGAGTTATTTTAGCAGAAATGCAAATAGAATCAAAGAGCCCAAGATCAGCTATTGAGTTTCTGAAGAGACTTCAGAAAATTTACCCAGAGAAAATGGGACTAAAAGAAAGGCTTTTTGAGTACTAGAATCGTAGGTCTTTTGAATACCAAGAGATAAGGACCTGGCCTATCTACAGGCATAGAAGAATATGTGGTCTGTTGAAAGGATTTCTTATCATCCCAGATGAGATAAAGACCCCACAGACTGAAGGGAGGCAGAGAGATACTGATGACATTCAAGATGAGGAGCTTCTAGCCCTCATTTCAGACTCTATTGAGCCTTAAAAAGAAATACTCCAGGCATATTGCTCTGAAGAAACAGCATACTAGGAAAGATAAGGGAGAGGCTGCAGAATATGCTAAACTTTTGGCCAAGGGAATGAAGGAGGCCTAAGGAAAATGCCAGGAACAGATTGCCAAGACATGTAGGCTGTCCTTTCTGAGAGTTTCTACCTCTAAGTCCGAGTATAGTCAAAAATGAGATTTTCTAAGAGTAACAAATAAATAAAATCAGACATCAAAAAAGGAAACATTTCACACTTTTCTCTCTTTCTCTCTTCTCTCTTCCCTTTTTCTTCCTCCCTCTACCCACAGGATTTGGGTTCCCACTAATTTCCAAATATCACAATGATGTGACCTGGACCCAGAGGACCCAAAAGCATACTCAGTTAGCTTTTAGTCTGGGTCTGAGGATTGAGAGAGGAAAAAAGTCTTCAGGGTTCATGGAAGGTCCAACACCAGCTACCAAGGGATTTTCAGCCAAGAAAGACATAGAGTTTACCTGGTATGGGTAAACTCAGCAAACCACTTTAGGTTCTCTGAGAAAAACAGACACTGCTCTACTGGCTTGGTAGTCACTATAAGGTGAAGACCCAATTCTCCCATTACTAGAACATCCATAAGGTTTCCCAATGGCAAGGTGACAATGTCCAAGTCACAACAGGTGAACAAACCACACACAGACAGACACGGAGCCACTTGCTCTGGGGTCAGTTGTTCACTGAAAGATGACCAATTCCCCCATTTCTGGTGGATGCATACCTGGTCAAGGCAGTGAGCAAAGGGTGATGTCAGGATGGAATTTTGAGGGACCAAAATTGGAACAGATTGAAATGATTAATAACTCAATGATTCCTGATTCCTTCTGCCTCCAACTGCTAACCCTCTATGGCTTCTAACTTAACAACCCTCTGAATTTGCAGGAGGCTTCACGTATCCAATAAAGAAAAAGAAATAAAAAGTTCTCTGAGAACATTGTGTATTATGATTAAAAGAAAATGAATATTGTTCCTCCAGGTGGATTGCATGCATGCGCATCAAGGGGAACCATGAGTCCCACTGAATCACAGATATATTTCAGAGATACCACAGGTTTGGTTCCAGACCAGCACTATCAAGCAAGTCATAATCTTTTTGCTGGCAGTGGGTCTGGTGTTCAATTTATTAAAAAAAAAAAAAGAAAGAAAAGAAAAGAAAGAGAAGCAACACCCATTGTGCAATAAAGTGAAGCACAATTAAAATGAGGTAGGACTGTACAGGCAAACTATAGTGTTCAAGTAGCTTTTTGTGCATTTTTCAAGGGAGAAAGGCTGTAGATTCTCAGAGGGTTCTGAGACTTACAACATTTTTGCAGAAGGGCATTCTGGATCTGTGCTTTATTAACTGTGCCCTCTATGAACACTCATTTACAATTCTCACAATATGCTTTTCCTGCCTGTGGAGTGGAAAAAACAATACTGAGCACACAGAGTTATTGTGAAGAATTAATTAGATGGTGCTTTGTAAATAAATTGATTTTTAAATTAGGGGCATTCATGTGCTAGTCTTCTTTACCACCCCAAAATGAATAGCTCTATTAAATAAAGGATAATTTGTTGAGATTTTGGATAGAGAGATACACATTTTTCAAAAATGTATGGATACATAGTTCATATGTGATGTAATGACATGTTTAATCCTTTATTTTTTCAAGGAATCTTTTTCATAGATTATTTGGTATTGTGGGCTTTAAAAATAATGGTGATGCTGATAATGATAATTCTTTGTACTTGCGTAGCCAGTAGTCTTCTCATTTATCTCATCGGTTGTTGACAAAGCCCTTCTCTTACTCTTGTAAATGAAATGAGGCTATTGCTGGGTCCGCAGTGTTTGGTTGCCATGGTTTGAGTTCGTTTCATAAGCCGTTGCTTGGCAATGCCATGCGTCAGCTGGCTCTTTTCCTCAGCACTCTCACCACACACTGTCTGAAGTATAATGAGACTGAGGTTGGGCAAAGGAGGATGTCAGTCCATGAGCATTTTTTATCTTCCCCCACAGCGCTCTTATCATGGTGCCTGATTGATGTGTTGATAGCAGAGCAATGAAGTGATTATGAACATGTGATTTAGAGTCACGCGGACCTGGTTTCAAATTCTAGCTCAGGATTTGGCTTGGTGTGTCCTTTAGCTATTCACTTAGAAGCCTGCTTGTGTCTCAGTGCCCCCATATGTAAAGTTGAGTATGATAATACTTTGCTGCTAGAGCACATGTGAGGATTGAGAGAGAAAATCCATGTAAAGTACCTGCACACAGTAGGTGCTGAGTAGCTGAAACCTATACTAATAAGGGTGATGGTACATGGTGGAAACATAACTTTTCTTGTTCTGCAGTAAAATGCTCTGATGTAGCAGTCACTTTGGATTCAGTTTCTACATATAAAGGCAAGTGGAGCAAGTTATGCCTTACTTGCCTTTATACGTAGAATGAGTGGGTCCACTGTAAATTCATGGAGTAAAACATGAATTTACAAATAATCAGGACCACAACAAAGAACAGGGGGTGTTATTGCCAAAAAGAAGACAAGTAGGGATGTAGCAGACAGGAAAATACCAATAGAAGATATTCACTCCAGGTAGTGGAAAGAGGGATAGATGCTATGCATTCAAAAGGGCTTGTACTGGGGAAGTCCATCTTCTTTCTAGAAAAACACACGCCTACAGACAGTGGTGTGCTGGTATTAATGAAACAGCTAAAACAGTTCTCAGAGGGAGAAAATCCCTGATTTGTAGCATTTGCTGATTTCTGTGGTGTAAATACTCCTGCTATGGCCAAGTTCAAGCTATTAACATGATGTCTTTGAGTGGAATGTGGAGTTGGGAATAGATGCCTACAATCTACTCTCAGGAACCCATGGAGCCTACTCTAGCACAGAACTGAGTCCTTCCCCAGTGGCAGTTTTTATTAGTTGTTCTCACTGGTAGACATTCCCAACAAGTTCCTGTTGGTTTTAGTAGCAGTTTAGGGAGGTCAGCTCTCAAGCCTGCACTTCTGCCCTTCAGTTTTCCCATACTGGAAGGATATAGTTGAAGAAATCTGTTGTACAGGCCATACTTTATAGGCCTGGATCCTGTGCTCTTTTTTTCCCAGGACCAAGACCCCATGACCTTCACAAGATCCAGAGAAGACTTGGGAGCTAGGAATCACCTAGGTGAATGTCTTATTTAAGGTGGTGTCTTCTTTCAAAGTCATCTTCTTTTATCTTTTTATTTATATAGTAAAAATATAATTAGATAAATATAAATATATATTTATAATATAATATGAACCCAACTCAAACACACTGCCCTGATCATAGTCTTCAATATTCTTAGTCAGTTCTACAATGTGGATTACCAACCAGTTTTTAAATTAATCACCTTTACATTAATCTGTGCCACCCTACAACTTTATCTAACAGAACTTCAGTGTATTTGTCTGATTCTGATAGCTGGAGGAGACAAACAACTGTGGGTATCTGAATTCCTTTATGGATTGATTGGTTTCAAGTGCCAGTCAGTGATTTTCATTCACAAGAGTAGACACGTTGACCAGCTTTTAGTCCATAATCTGTATTTTCTACCCACTCAATATCTGGCAATGGTTGGATAAATGGCTTTAGCAATTACAGTGCCCCAAAACATAGTGTGTCCCCTACAAATAAGCTGGATAATACCAAGACATTTATGTTGTTTGAATAGCAGAAGAGAAAATTAAATATAACATCCTACAACTTTCTAAGGAGAGTAGGCCTTATTAAAAGAAGGGTTTAGTAGGGGGTGGTAGGCTAGGGTCCAAGTCATCGACCTCAATATAATTAATGGCCTGTCACAGATCTGAGGGGAGTTTTTAGTAGTGGGTGAAGTGTTCAAGTTTGGAAAGAGAAGCTAGAAGACACTTAAATTTCTCTGAAATGGTAAGAGGAGGGATCAAGAGGACCTGGGCAAGATCCCTGAGGGATAGAATGAAGCTAGGGAAAATGGAAGGCTGTTTGGGAGATGGGGCAGGTGGTGGAGAGGAGGGGATCTGATCTCTGGAGACTTAAAGGAAAGATTTGGGAGAACAAATAATGTCTACTGGGAACTTTCTAGCTAAATTCTGTGGGGACAACCCCTTTAACATATCTCCCTATAAGACATCTTCATTTAATTCTACAATGCTCACTGTTTGATAGGAATGGATTCTCTTTGGAAATGTGAACAAAATCTGGCTTCAAGATTTAGGTATGGAGGAAAAGAGAGCCTGTGGGTTAGGGAAGCAGACATGTGACTTATATACAGTCTTGTGTGAATGAAGGTATATCTTTGCAAGAAAAGACCTAGTGTTCAGCACTCATTGGTTAGGATGGGGTGCAAAGTATTTACTGAGTCTAGATAGAGGACCATAGGCTAGAGAGGCATGGGGAGGGCAGGGATGGAATCTCCTAGAATGCAAGCCTATAGACATTTCTCCCATGAAGACATACAAATGGCCAACAGACATAGGAGAATATGCTCAACTTCATTAGCTATTAGGGAAATGTAAGTCAAAACGACAATGAGATAATCACCTCACACCTGTTAGAATGCTATTATCAACAAGACAAGGAATAACAAGTACTGGAGAGGATGTGGAGAAAAAGGAACTCTTGTACACTGCTGGTGGGAATGCAGACTGGTACAATCACTATGAAAGACAGTGTGGAGTTTCCTCAGAAAATTGGGAATGGAGGTACCATATGACTCAGCAATGTCCCTTCTGGGTATATATCCTCCAAATTTCAAAACTTTAGTCCACAAAGACTTATGTACCCCAATGTTCATCGCAGCATTGTTCACGGTGGCTAAGACATGGAAACAACCAAAGTGCCTTTAAATAGATGACTGGATAAAGAAGTTGTGGTACATATATACAATGGAGTATTACTCAGCTGTAAGAAAAGATAAAATACTGCCATCTGCAATACAATAGAAGGAACTTGAGAACACCATGTAAGTGAAATAAGCCAGAGAGAAAAAAACCAAGAACTATATGACTTCACTCATATATGGAATATAAAATTGAAAGCAACAAAGAAACAAAAAATCATGGACACAATCAATAGTTTAGTGGTTACCTGAGGATAAGTGGGAAGGGGGTAGGAAAGGAGAGAGAGAGAGTGGAAGAGGAGGGAGGGGAAATCAAATATATGGTGATGGAAAGAGAACTGACACTGGGTGGTGAACACATAATGCACTGTAGAATTGTACATCTGGTAACTATGTAATCCTTGTTAACCAATGTCACCCCACTAAGTCTAACAGTAAGTAAGTAAGTAAGTAAATAAGTAAGTAAGTAAGTAAGTAAGTAAGTAAATAAATAAATAAATAAATAAATGGTGTTAGGAAAACTGGACAGATACATGCAAAAAAATCAAACTGGGCCACCTCCTTACACCATATAAGAATAAACTCAAAATGGATTAAAGATTTAAGTGTAAGACCCCAAACCATAAAATTCCTAGAAGAAAGCATAAGTGGTAAACTGTCTGACATTGAGATATTGCTCTTACTCATATTTTTTTTTCTGATCTATCTCCTTGGTGAAGGGAAACAAAAGAAAAAATAAACAAATGGGATTACATCAAACTAAAATGTTTTTGCACAGTAAAGGAAAACATCAACAAAATGAAAAGACAACCTATTGAATGGGAGAAGATATTCACCAATGATAATAATTGATAAGAGCTTAATCTCCAAAATCTATAAAAGTACCCTTACAACTCAACACCAAAAAAACAAACAAAAAACAAAACCACAAACCCCCCAAAAACAAAAGAAAAAGCATCCCCAAACAATCCAATTAATAAATGGACAGAGGACCTGAATAGACATTTCTCCAAAGAGGACATACACATGAGCAATAGATATATGAAAAGATGCTCAATGTCATAAATCATCAGAGAAATGCATATTAAAGTCACAATGAGGTATCACCTCATACCTGCCAGAATGGCAATCATCAATAGATCAACAAACAACAAGTGTTGGTGAGGATGAGGAGAAAAGAGAACCCCTGTGCACTGTTGGTAGGATTGCAAATAGGTGGGATTCCAAATCATTATGGAAAACAGTTTGGAGGTTCCTCAAAAAATTAAAAACAGAACTATCTTATGACCCAGAAATTCTATTTCTACTTATCTGAAGAAATCCAAAACACTAATTTAAAAAGATAAAGTAACCCTATGTTTATTGCAGCACTATTTACAATGAACAAAATATGGAGGTAACCTGGATATCCATCAATAGACAATTGGATAATGAAGAGTTGGTACATATATACAATGGAATATTACTCAGCCATAAAAAATGAAATCATAGTATTTGCAACAATATGGATGGACCTAGAGGGTATTATGCTAAGTGAAATAAGTCAGACAGAGAAATACAAATATAATATGATCTCACTTTATGTGAAATCTAAAGAACAAAATAAATGAACAAACAAAATAGAAACAGACTTATAGATACAGAGAACAAACTGATGGTTGCCAGATGGGAAGGGGTTGGGGAGCTAGGTGAAAAAGGTGAAGGGATTAAGAAATACATAATGCTAATTACAAAATAGTCACAGAAATGTCAAATACAGCATAGAGAATATAGTCAATAATGTTGCAAATACTATGCATAGTGCCAGGTGATCAGTAGAACAACAAAGTCAACTGTTCCACCAGGAAGACTAATTGGGGGGATCACTGCATAAATTACATAAATGTCTAACCACTATGCTATACATATTAAACTAATATAAAATAATACTGAATGACAACTGTAACTGAAAAAATAAATAATTAAAAAAAGAAAAACAACACTGAAATATGAAAACTATATGGGTGGTTCAATATGAACTTTAGAAAAAGATTAGGAAAGATAAGTAACAAAACCTCTGGGAATGGTATGAATATGGGGGTAGAGAAGAGCTAGTTAGGACCTAATTTGGTAGAACTACATTTGTGTAGTTATCTGCATGATCTAGCACCTTCTGTCTATTTTTCTTTGGGCTGCCCAAGGGTCCTCCCAATCCACCTGGTCTTTAGCTAGCATCTGGAAGCCCTGCACATAGAAGCATTCTACACAGGGTTGTGCCTTCCTCATTCTCAGATTGATGGGATGCAGTCTGGGAGTGTGAGGATGAAAGGCAAGTAGAGAGCAGGTGCTTCAGTCACTCTGAAGGTTGACTCTTCCAGAGCTCAGTGCAGTTCCAGTGAGATAGGTGAAGCCTGGATGCCCAGCTCCCACATCTGGAGACCTGGAAGCTTACAATTGCCATTCTTTTTCTTTCTGTTAAAGATGATCTGTAGATCCTACTCTTCTCTCTGTACCTCCTCCCGTTTTGGACCTAAGCCTCTGGTGTCAAGGTTTTGGGCAAAATCATGTGAGACATTTTCCCATTAAATCAATTTATTTGGAGAGGAATGACACAGTAACTAGAAGCAAGTTTCATTGAGGATAGGGGTTTCTAGTTGGTCAGGGAAAGAAGTTCCTCGCCAACATATGATACTCTTTTCATCTGGTTACTACTCTGGGATATGTGGGTGATGACAGAGGCTCTGTATCTGACATACCTTAATAAAGCCACCTAAAAATAAGAAGAAGTTTGGGGAGTTGTCTAAGAGGACACTAGTACAGAGAGTTCTTATGGAAAAAAAATATTTGTTTTTATCAGATTGTGTATTAGTCAAGCTTCAGTTGCCCATGATAGAAACCATTCTAGTTATTTTAACAGGATATAGATTTAACACAAATAATAAAGTGCCTGCAAAATCATTGGAAAGGCTTTAGGCACAGCTTCCTAACATTCCTGTTATAGGAATGACTACTATAACAACAAAGCCAACTGTTACACCAGGAAGATTGCTACCTCGGCCACATTAAGGAAGCTGGGGAATCAGTAAGTTTCTTTGCTCCCAGCTGAGGTCAGGATCACATCACCTTAGCCACAATCCTGGGATCAGGAATCTGCCATTAGATTTCAGGACGTATTACCTTAGCTGTGTGTGCTCCTGAGGTCAGAAAACTGCCTTCACATCTGTTGTTCCAGAGCCACCCCATGCCTTCTAGAGCCACAGCAGCAGAATGGAGCCCTCTCATATCACCATCTTTCTTCCCACTTGACTAAATTTTCTGAGATGATTCTCACATGAGTGTACCTGAGTAGCAGAACCTAAATTACACTCATTTCCTGTTTTCAAGGGAGCACAAAAATAAAGTGTTTAGCTCTCCAGCCTCTGTCATAAAGGAAGGTGCACTAGAGACAGGTTAGAAGAGATGTTCAGCAATCGAATCCATAGAGTTCACTACCAGTCATTTTCTTTTTGCCAAGAAAAAACCCTCATCCCTGCCCTTGACACTGTGAGACTGTCCTTTCATGATATGAAACAGGCCCAATTAGATAAAAGCTTCAATTCTGAAAGCAAAAAAAATAGTAACATAATGTCATTGGGTTGAGGAACATTATGCTGAGTACATACTGCATTGACGTAAATGATATAGACAATCAAAGGTATAACAAGGCTAAATTTATAAAGTGAATATTACTGTCTGGAAAAGAAATTAAACTTGAGAAATGATTTTTTTAATTCATTTTTATTGTTAGACTTATTGGGGTGACATCTGTTAGCAAGGATTACATAGGTTTCAGGCATACAATTTTACAGTGCATTGTCAGCTTGTTGTATAATAAGTTCACCACCTAATGTGACTTCTCTTTCCATCACCTTATATTTAGCTTCCCCCCAAATGATTTTTGAGAAGAAGTGTATTTAAAAGTTGTGTAGAATTATATGCCTGAAACCTATGTAATCCTTGCTAACAGATGTCACCCCAATAAGTCTAACAATAAAAATGAATTAAAAAAAAAAGTTGTGATATCCAGAAACAGTATATATTTTTTAAAGATACAAATATTTAAAATACAAATTTAAAATACATTAAAATGTCTGTGGTGGAGAGAGGTTGTGAATGACAGTGGGAATTTGGGGTAAAAAAGAAAAAGAATAAAATTAAACTAAAAAAGAGAATAGTCTGTACTGACTGATGATAAAAGTGTGCCGGTCATAATCTATATGGTATGAATAGTTCAACTCCTGATTTTGTAACATTTAAATAGGATACATAAAAATTACCAAAAGTGTTAACTGGTGATTGGAAGCATGCATTTGAAACAAATTTGTAACTGAAAACTTCATGAAAACATTGCCAAACAGAGCAGGAACAATGGACTTAAGTACAAAAATTGGATTTAAAATATAAAAATTGCAACCTACAGAATGGGAGAAAATATGTGCAAACCAAATATTGGATAAGAGGTTAATATTCAAAATATATAAAGAACTCATACAACTCAATAACAATAACAACAACAACATCAAAAAAACCAATCTTATGAAAAAGTGGGCGGAAGCACTAAATACACATTTTCCCAAAGAAGACATCCAAATTGCCACTAAGCATTTGAAAAGATGCTCATATCATTAATTATCAGGAAAATGCAAATGAAAACCACAGCATCATCTCACACTGTTACAATGACTGTTATAAAATAGATAAGAGATAACAAGTGTTGGTGAAGATTTGGAGAAAAGGGAATCCTTGTACACTCTTGGTGGGAATGTAAATTGGTGTAGCCACTGTGGAAAATAATATGGAAATTCCTTAAGAAATTAAAAATACTGGGTGGTAAGGACATAATGCAACATATAGTTGATATATGATAGAAATGTACACTTGAAACCTATATAATTTTGCTAAACAATGTCACCCCAACAAATTTGATAAATAAATAAATAAATAAAATTAAGAATAGAACTACCATAGGACCCAGCAATTCCACTTCTAGGTATATACCCAAAGGAAATGAAAACAGGATTTTGAGGAGATATTTGCTCTCCCATGATTATTGCAGCACTATTCACAATAGCCAAGATATGAAAACATCTGTGTTTGTCAATGAATGAATGAATAAAAGTAGATGTGATATACTTATATGAGTATTTTTTTCAGCTGTGAGAAAGAAGAAAATTCTGCCATTTGCAACAACATAAATGGAGCTTAAGGATATTACGCTAAGTGAAATAAGCCAGGCAGGAAATGACAAATACTGTATGATATCACTTATATGTGGACTTTAAAACAGATGAACTCATAAAAACAGAGAGTGAAATGATAGTTGCCAGGGGCCAGGGGTGGGGGAATTGAAGAGATGTTGTTAAAGGGTACAAACTTGCAACTAGTAGATAAATAAGTCTTGAAGATCTAATGCACAGTGAAGTGATTATAGATGATGATATTGTATTATATAATAAACACCAAACTTGCTAAAAACCTAGATTATATTCCCACCACAAAAATACCTGATAATTATGTGATGTGATGGAGGTATTAGCTAACCCTACAATGGCAATCACATTACAATACTATAAATGTATCACATCAACATGTACATCTTTAACTTATACAATATTATATGTCAATTATATCTCAATTTAAAAATAACAAAAATAAAATCTAAAAGAAAGAAGCCACTTCAAAATTCTGAAATACATGCAAATGTATAATTTTTAAAAAGCTTAGAAAATGCTACAGGGGGTTTAAAAATTAGTCAAATGTCCAAATGGAAAGCCTAGGAATATTCACATCCTTAATTTTGATAGAACAATTAAGGTGTCAATATAATATCAGAACCTGATAAAAATTGTGGAAATGAAAGTTTATTGAATATAAAAGACATGTACAAAGCAAAATCATTGAAACACTTTAAATGTATGTTTAAGAATTCATAAACTGAAAAAGTGGCTAGAACAATAACCAGAAATAGTTTAAAAATGAACACAGTCAATAGTCAGAAAAGCATATACTGCTGTTGGGAGATACTCATTTTCTGCCAATTTCCAAACTTAAAAGGTTTATAAAAACTTCAAAAAAAAAAAAAAAAAAAAACCGAGGGAGTTCCCTGATGGTGTAGTGGCTTAAGGCTTCGGCGCTGGTGCTGTCAGTGCTGTGGCCTGGGTTTGATTCCCAGTCAGGGAGCTATCCACATACCAAAAAGCAAAAAAACAAAAAAAAACAAAACAAAAAAAAAAAAAAAAAAAAAAAAAAAAAAAAAAAAAAAAAAAAAAAAAAAAACAAAAAAAAAACCCGAATAGAAAGAATAAAATTACTTACCTTAAATTGAAATTGAAATAAAAATAAAAATATCAAAAGAACCACAAGAAGACAACTCCACAAAAACCTAAATTAAAACACATTGATCTGACTCATAAAATCACTGAAAAGAGAACCCAAAGACATTCAAATTTATTGAAAGATCCTAGTTGTTGATTAGAAAGATTTCACTTAAACCAATTTAAATTTTTATAATTTTGCCCAAATTGTGCAATGCCATCTCCTTAAATTTTATCTTTCCCAAGTTCCCCTGTATCCTATTTAAACTAAGTCTCTCACACAATTAGGCAGCTGCAGAACAGGCCAGGAGGCATCCCTTTGGCACTTACAAATGGCAACAGGTCACACAAAGATTAGGGGTCTCACTTTTGCTTTTCACATCATGAGACAATTTTCCCAAACCAAAGGCCTCAGATTGGTTCTTCCCATCATGAAATAGTCTTTGCCTTCAGCAAGGACCAAGAAAGACTACCAGCAGTTCCCAAGCAGACCTAGGGCTTCCCTCCTCCTCCTCAGTAGCATCTTCTCTCCCTAAATGGAACCAGAACCTTCTTTCAGGGCTTGAGGCAGTTCCAGATCACACTAATGTGATAGGAAGAAATCCTATCAGCTCCCCCTTCCAGATGGCTGCTGCAGTTGGGTGATGATGGTCAACCTTGGCCTTTTTCCTTTTTGCTGGCTACTGGAGGTAACTCAGAGATTCTTTTGTTTGCTGTGAATATCTTCCATGAACAGGCCCAAAGCTAGAGTAATTGGGCAGGGTGTTGATGGAGAAAAGGTGAAGTCCCTGGTCTGTGGGGTTGGAGCAGATTGAAGAAGACAAGTGCCTCAAGTTGTGGGGAGCAGAAGTCAGAGAACGGGTTTGGAATAGAACTAAGTCATGGTGAGGTGAAAGTCATTCCAGGAGTGGCCAATATGTGGGTCGAAGGGCAGAGGTGAATGCATGCTCAGAGCTGGGCTGTCAGGAGCAAAGATATTCACCCAGATCTGGACAAGGGCTATTCCCAGATACTGTATTTCATCAAATCTAAGATAAGATTGAATATGAAATGTATCATTATTTTATGTATCACTACACTAAGAAAGTAAACAGTCTGCCAATTAAGCTATGTCATAATGTTTTTTTGCACTTGCAATTTTTAATTTTTACTTATTGAAAGAGTTATTTCAGTCTTATATAAACATAGTCTTTTTCTTTCTTTTTTAATTAAAGTTTTTTTGGTGACATTGGTTAGTAAAATTATATAGGTTTTAAGTGCACAATTCTATAATACATCACCTATGTATTGCATTGTGTGCTCACCACCCAGTCAGTTTTCCTTCCATTGCCATATATTTGATCCCCGCTCCCTCTTCCATCACCCCTCTACCCCTTTACCCTCTGGTAACCAGTAAACTGCTGTCCGTGTCCATGAGTTTTTGTTTCTTTGTTTCTTTGTCTTGTTCCTTTGTTGCTTTTAGTTTTATATTTCACATATGAGTGAAGTCCTATGGTTCTTGACTTTCTGTCTAACTTATTTTGCTTAGTATGATAATCTTAAGAGCCATCCATGTTGTGGTAAATGGCAGTATTTATCTTTTCTTATGACTGAATAATATTCCATTGTGTATATGTACCACAGCTTCTTTATCCAGTCATCTCTTAAAGGGCATTTTGGTTGTTTCCATCTCTTGGCCACAGTGAAAAATACTGCAAAGAACATCGAGGTAATATATATTTGTGGACAAAAGTTTTCAAATTTTTTCAGTAGATTCCTATAAGAGGGATTGCTGGGTCACATAATAATGCTATTCTTAATTTTTTGAGGAACCACTATGTTTTCCATAGTGACTTCTCACCATCGTGTATGAGGATTCCTTTTTCTCCACAGCCTGTCCAATACTTGTTATTATTTGTTTTGTTGATGATAGCCATTCTAACAGGTGTGAGGTGATATTTCACTGTGTTTTTGATTTGCATTTTCCTAATTGCTATGAAGTTGAGTATTTTTTTTTATCTGTTGGCCATTTGCATGTGTTCTTGGGAGAAGTGTCTGTTCAGTCGTCTGCTTATTTTCTAAATGGGATTTTTTTGTGTGTGGTACATATACACAATGGAACATTTTTGAGTTGTATAGGTTCTTTATATATTTTGGATACTAGCCCCTTATTGGAGGTGTCATTGTTTGCAAATATCTTCTCCCATTCAGTTGGTTAAAGAGACAGAGTACTTTTCATGTATCATTCTCATGAGTACATAAAATATATAAGCAACATAAATTGCTTAAAACATTTCTAAAATTTCTTCACATCTATAACTTGACTCTCTGGATTACTTTTTAGCTCAGAGCTGTAATTCATGTTTTTCCACATGATATTATCCCCTGTGCCATCAAGATTATGATGCAGCATTTCTTAGAAGAGCAACTGACTATTTTCCAGGCTATTTTCTTCCAAGTTGTTTCCAAGCTACAAGTTTTGATGGGCTTTTTTGCTTTGCTTGTGTAAAGCAATCCCAGCAGCTACTTGTAGATATCTTCCTTGCTTTGGACTCAAAATATACTTGTCTGTTGCTCTGCATTAAAAAAATGTGGAGTTGCAACAATTCCTCCATGTTTCAGGCATCTATTGCTTCATAACAAAACACAGCCTCACAGATAATCATTTCCAACCTGAGGGCTGCCATTACTCTTTATGACAATATGCTTCTGAACACTGAACTTCGTTCCAAAGCTCTTTCTGTATAACTTTTGAAATAATTATAGGCTCACAAGAAGTTGCAAAAATAGTAGAGTGGTCCCACATGCTCATCACCCAGCTTCCTCCAATGGGGACATTTTACATAATTTATAGTGCATTGTCAAGACCAGGAAATCAATTAGCGCAATGCAATTAACTAGACTATAGATCTTAAATCAGATTTTACCCATTTTTGCATGTACTTGTTTATTTTGTATGTTTGTGGATAAAATGACATTTTATCACATTAATGTATTTGTATTACCAGCACCACAATCAAAATACAAAGGTGTTCTGTCACCACAAAGATCTCCCTCATATTACCCATTTATAGTCACAATTTTTACTGGGGCACTGCCCTCAGGTTCCTCCTCAATTACTGTTTTTCTTCTGGTTGTAGATGGCAAGCAGAACCTTTGTTGACCACCCATCTATTTTGCCTCCTAAGCATGCTGCAATGCCCTACAGTAAGCCCCCTTGGCTCCTCTTCTGACTTACAGTATTGCCAGTCATTATGGTAATTGCAACCTCTTGGCTTCTGACAGTAAATTGCTGCCACCTGCCTTCTCTTAATTTAAAGCTCCATGATCTCCATGGACATTAATAAGTCCAACGCTGTGACCACCTCTCCTACCCTTAGCCCTAGCCAGCAGGTGAGAGCCACCACTGAATTTCTTAGTGATGCTGGTGGCCTTCTCACCAGTACATTTTTGATGGCTTTGGTGAATAGTGAGTTTTCTTGGCCCCCATGGAACATAATCTGGTAGTATTTCTGACATCACATGATATATCAATTGCCACATGTCCAATTCCTTCAACCTCTTTGTGTCTTTCTCTACCATCATCCAGGCAATGCATGCATTTCTACTTCACTCAGCATGAGCCTATGCTTACTCCAGGCTTCTAAGAACCATCCTAGCAGTAAGTTTGCACATGATCTGAGGTGCTTGCCAGGGTGTTAAATTCTCCCAAGAAAGTACCCTCAAATTTATAAATTCTTGCTTCTTCAATATTATGTTCTAGCTGTTTTGATCAAGTACTTCAAAATCCAATCCCAAGGGTACTCATCTGGCTTGTGCCACTATGTGTTAGCTAATTCTTGCAACTCCTTTAGTATGTAATTTATTTCCTTTCTTATAAGGCCCAGCATATCTCCAGTTGACTTTTGCTAGGATTTAACCCAGGTTATTAGCCTGGCAGCCAGGAAAAAAGATTAGGGTAGCTCCTGAAAGGGAAACCATTTGTTTTGTGAGGTGAAGTCCCACTGGTATCTTCTAGCATGTGAGAAGTGGCAGCTCTTACAAGGGAAGGGTAAGCTACTTCTGCAATTTCTGTGAGCCCAGGATAATCTACAGAATCAAAAGCATAGACGTATCCATCTAGATATTGTTATTCTACTTTTAGGGACCCAGGTTTTTCCAACCAGGGATCTGATTTAGCATGACAGACTTGCCTGGGATGAGCATTTAATCATCTTGAGGCTTGCACTATCAGGTCCTGAGTCTCCTCTTCTGACATGTTTGCACTTCATTTTTTTCTTTTTATTGTTAAATTTATTGGGGTGACATTAATTAGGAAAAACTATGTAGGTTCCAGGGGTATACTTCTTTAATACATCATTTATGTGTTGTGTTATGTATTCATCACCCAGAGTCAGTTCTCTTTCTATTACCATATATTTGAGACTCCATCTCTTCTCTCCCACCTCCCTCCCTCACCCTCAGGTAACCACTAACTACTAAACTATTCATTGTGTCCATGAGTTTTTGTTTCTTTATGGCTTTCAGCTTTGTGTTCCACCTATGTGTGAAATCATATGGTTCTTGGTTTCTTCTGTCTGGCATATTTCACTTTGTATGATGGTCTCAGGGTCCATCCATGTTGTCATAAATGGCCCTATTTCACCTTTTATTGTGGCTGAGTAATATTCCATTGTGTATATGT